>JASTWK010000407.1:77500-163382 GCA_030770225.1 Temnothorax unifasciatus | reverse complement strand
CAGTTTTTTTGCATGATTCGGTCAAGGGCAATGAGAATAAAGATATCCTGGAGTTTCCATATTGAGCGAGCTACGGAAGGTTGTTTTTTTTAACGTTTTTTAAAAAAATAGCGTTTTTTACGATTTCTTCTTCGGTTTTTTTTAAATATCTCCGGTTCTATCTATCGTACAGAAACCAAAAAAATACCAATTTCTTCGTCTTGAAATTGCCTACAAAACATTCTTATATCGCGAGTCAAAATTCCTGCAACATAACCTCCAAAAAAAATAAAAACCCCATTATATGGAAAATTTTGGTTTTTATTTTTTATCTTAGCTTCCAAGCAGTCAATTGCTTTAGTATTCTGGAAAAACATACTTCTTTTAGTCACAAATGAACCAAAAAAATTATATGTAAAAATATTATTTATAGAGGATTTTATACTAGTTTGAAGTTTAAAATTGCCGCTCTAATAACTTTGGTGCAACACACCCTAGGGACCTTTTTTTTTTTAAATTGTTCGTTTTTTTATGCTCTTTAAGATGACTATAAGTAATATTGTCTAAATACAAGTAAAACATTTATAAAAACGATATAAAAATTTTTTTAAATTTTTTTCATCGATTTTGCACGTAATGCATTATTTATACAATCTTTACCCATTTTTATTTTTATTTGTTTGTAATTTCATTAATTATACAACATATTACAATGTTTTCTACGTATTACGACATAAAAAAAATTGCTGTGAATCCTTATCGCATTATAATCGCAAGAAACAATAATATTTAGTGTTACAGTCGCAAGTGTTTTTTACCTACATTTTGATGAAAGAATATTCAAAATGCACGAATACATGGTAATATTACAATTACTTCATGAATATGCATGAATAAAATTTAAATAAACGTTAAAACAATTATAAAAGAATTTAACACAAAAGGTTTTCTTAGACGTATTCAAAGTATCATAATTATATTACCAATATTTAATGTTTCTGACAAAAATTGTTATTATTCATTGTAAATAAAAATGATCTTATATTATGCAGCATAAAAAAAGTTAATCAAATAGTGCTATGTGTAGTACTTCAGAATATTAGTGTTTAAAAAACCAGCATAAAATAGAAATACATGTGAAAATCATTTCTATACAAATGTAAGAATTTAACACAAAAGTATGCAGTGAATCATATAATGAATATCATACTAATAGAGTAATATTAATGAATATTAATATAAAAAGAATTGATATTCATTATATGATTCACTGCATACTTTTGTGTTAAATTCTTACATTTGTATAGAAATGATTTTCACATGTATTTCTATTTTATGCTGGTTTTTTAAACACTAATATTCTGAAGTACTACACATAGCACTATTTGATTAACTTTTTTTATGCTGCATAATATAAGATCATTTTTATTTACAATGAATAATAACAATTTTTGTCAGAAACATTAAATATTGGTAATATAATTATGATACTTTGAATACGTCTAAGAAAACCTTTTGTGTTAAATTCTTTTATAATTGTTTTAACGTTTATTTAAATTTTATTCATGCATATTCATGAAGTAATTGTAATATTACCATGTCCCAGCGAGAAATGACCCATCGAATCGACATCAAATTGACGTCGAAAACGTATATCGAAAAGTAATTGAAATATTCATCGATCTCGATGGAAATGTGGTATCACTTTCGATGACTTTTCAATTCAGAATAAATCGATTTCGACTCGATATTGATTACTATTTCCTCACTGCAGCTATTATTAGAAACCATAAAACATGATCTTTTTCTTGTATTATACATTAAAATAAATAAATATATTCACATTCCACTAATTATGTGTTTAATAGTATATCGAAAATATATCAAAAATTATCTATTTATTTCTCCCCAATATCTTTATTAGAAGAGCACAAAACTTACAATAGAAATAATTTTTACAATTAATTTATTTATCTAGGTAGAATTGCACATATATGCACATTTATTATTACAAAAATATATTACTTAAGTCTAGATAGAGTTGCATATATATGTATTTATTATCAAAAACATATATTATTTAAGTCGCTAGATAGAGTTGTACATATATGTATTTATAATCGCAAATATATATTATTTAAGTCTAGATAGAGAATATATATTGCACATATTGTATATTTATTATCACAAAAAAAACAGATTTGACAGATTGACTTAGTGCAATTAACATAGATTGATTCAGTGTAATTAAGATTTAGGAAAGTTTGTCATTGAATGAAGTTTGTCATTAATGCATTTTTTTTACAAAGTCAATTCGTTTAAATTAAAAATAAATTATTAAAAGTAAAAGTAAATGGTTATTTTATATCCCAAGTAAATTGCGCCATAACTTGTTCCTAATATATTGATCATATGTACGTCAAAATATAAATAATCTTGTATGCAAAATGTAAAAAAAGACATAAATTGTAAACAAATTAATATTAGAATTAGTAGAACAGATGTGTATTTAATTTTCTCTCTTTTATGAGTTTATATTTTTGAAATGTTTGACTTTGAGAATAAAATGTCTGTACAAAATCAACATCTCTAACAATAAGTTAAATAACTGTTGAAATAGATATAATATAAACACTTGCTATGTTAAATGTCATAAATAGCATATAATAATTACTGATATACCCTTATGGAAAAATGCACTCAACTTTCGGTGTTAAAAAAAAACCGTTAAAAAAACACCACAGAAAAACTCTTAAAGTTGGGAGTGATTTCGGACCGCCAATTGACGGTTAACCATCATTTGAAGGTTAATCTTTAATTGGCGGTTATACCCAATTTTAAGGGTTTTTCTTTGGATGATGGTTAACCTTCAAGTGATAGTTAACCTTTAATTAATGGTTAATCCTTAAAAATGACGGTATAAACCCTAAAAATATGAATCCTCAAATGAAAGTAACAAATATGGCGTCCCAATGAAAATCTCTTAAGGGCTCCGCTCGCTGAACCGGACTCCTCGCCTCGACTCTCCCTCTCAGACGCTAGCTGCCGCAGCTCTCCCTTTCCTGGCAGTGAGCTCTCCCTGGTGATCCGACTCTCGCTCGGTTGGTCTCCAGAACACGTGCCGCAACGATCAATCCGTTAAGAAAGAGGTAACAGACTCGACACGTTCGAAGAAACGCAAGCAAGTGCGGCCATGACACCTAACGAGTGAGGAAAGAGGTGGGGCCGACAGGGGCTCTTTGAGAGTGGCAACTCGCGCATCACGCCATCTAATATGAAACGATCGGGCGTTGTAAAACGCGAAAAGAATTCGAGCGCAATATCTGAACAAATTATTTAATTTTTAATAAGTCCAATTATTAATATTTATTTTCATAATTGAACTTATTTTTTATTTTGATAAATGTAAATACCTTATTGTATTAATAATTAATATTAATAATTTATTAATTAGTTGCTTAATTTAACTTCTTGTTTAATAAATGAGCGGATGTAGTACTGAAAATGTACCTGTTATATAATATTTTAATTTTCAAAATTGTCAAATTAGAAACAGGAATTTTGTTGTGACTTTTACAGTTATAAAGTAACTAGAAATGGAAGCCTAAAAAAATTAATATTGTAATGCAATTATTATAATGTTCAAATCATAAAATATTTACATTATCCATGTCTGCCAATACAATATAATTTTTTATTTATATTGTATTTTATATAATGGCAAGTTATTATATATTTGACAGGCAAATCAAAATAGCTTCGAATCGATATCGAAATGATGAAATATCGATGTCTTAACAAAAAATACATAATTTGCCTGTTTACAGTCTGGCGCGATGAATGTATGTCACAAATAATCTCTTCTTTTAAAAAATGTCATAAAGCACAAACATCGAAATAAGCTCCAAATTTCGAGCATTATTTCGATATGGATGTAATATCGATGATTTCGACGTCAATTTGACGTCGATTCGATAGGTCATTTCTCGCTGGGGTATTCGTGCATTTTGAATATTCTTTCATCAAAATGTAGGTAAAAAACACTTGCGACTGTAACACTAAATATTATTGTTTCTTGCGATTATAATGCGATAAGGATTCACAGCAATTTTTTTTATGTCGTAATACGTAGAAAACATTGTAATATGTTGTATAATTAATGAAATTACAAACAAATAAAAATAAAAATGGGTAAAGATTGTATAAATAATGCATTACGTGCAAAATCGATGAAAAAAATTTAAAAAATTTTTTATATCGTTTTTATAAATGTTTTACTTGTATTTAGACAATATTACTTATAGTCATCTTAAAGAGCATAAAAAAACGAACAATTTAAAAAAAAAAAAGGTCCCTAGGATGTGTTGCACCAAAGTTATTAGAGCGGCAATTTTAAACTTCAAACTAGTATAAAATCCTCTATAAATAATATTTTTACATATAATTTTTTTGGTTCATTTGTGACTAAAAGAAGTATGTTTTTCCAGAATACTAAAGCAATTGACTGCTTGGAAGCTAAGATAAAAAATAAAAACCAAAATTTTCCATATAATGGGGTTTTTATTTTTTTTGGAGGTTATGTTGCAGGAATTTTGACTCGCGATATAAGAATGTTTTGTAGGCAATTTTAAGACGAAGAAATTGGTATTTTTTTGGTTTCTGTACGATAGATAGAACCGGAGATATTTAAAAAAAACTGAAGAAGAAATCGTAAAAAACGCTATTTTTTTAAAAAACGTTAAAAAAAACAACCTTCCGTAGCTCGCTCAATATGGAAACTCCAGGATATCTTTATTCTCATTGCCCTTGACCGAATCATGCAAAAAAACTGCTCCTCTAGAGCAGTTCACATTAATCTGAAATTTCGGCTAATTTGACTCCACTAAAATAGCTCTGTTTTTGATACGCTTTTTTATCTGAAAAAAGTCCTACATTAGAAAAACATTAACTTATTTAGCATAGTATAGCATGATAATAATTAAATAAATATTAGCTATCGGGAAAAGAATTGTAGTTTATAGTATTCTGATTAAGTTTATAATTTTAGCTATGCATGTTTAAACGGCCAAAACACGAGCGCCAAAAGAGAGATATTGGATTTAAATAGAATCAATTTATTAAACAAACAATACACACGGTTAACGTTTCGACTGTACTTATATGGTCTTCTTCGGAACGGATTGCTATGAAAGAAGAATATAAATATTAAAAAACATGATAACGTGTTTAATGTTTTAGCATACTAAAACATTAAAAAATTTCTTAATAACATAAATAAAATAAACAATCTAATTAAATCACAAGTATAAAAATAATCAAATAAAACCATGACAACATACCTAAAAAGGCCGAAGCCGGATAAGAAGAATCAATATGTGCCCCCACACGGATCATGCTCATTTTTTTTCCTTTGCTTGCTATCAGTGTCATTTACAATTTAGTCAAATATTAGCCCTTAATATTGAACCGTTTTGGTGTAAAAAATAAAAATAAAAATTTTAAAAATAATTTATATCTTTTGATCGGCTTAATCGATTTTGATGAAATTTTAATATACTGTAGATATCATTGAGACACATTTGTGAAAAATTCGAGAAAAGTTTCTTATGACAGAAACGTTGATAAAAAAATAAATAAATGTTCTTGCTCTTTTTTAATCCTGACATCTTTCTGGCACAATTACAAAAAATTTTTTGTAGAATCTTGGAGTACTTTCCTATCAAGTATAATTTTTTGGAAGCAATAAAATGGGTAGGCTGTACTTTAAAAAATAAAAAAAATACTTTATTTTTTTAAGTACAGTCTACCCATTTTATTGCTTCCAAAAAATTATGTCGAACGTTGAACAGTTTCGACGTTGACTGCAAATTAGCTATTGGTAAAAATAAATAATACATTTTTTAATGAACTGAAGTGATGAACTGAAGTGTGAACATGAGCGCACAGCTTGCAGCGTTGCCAAATAATTCCTTGAAAATCGCCATTAAAAATATTCATCTATAAACCACATTTCAAGTCAACTTTTAACATAAATATTTTGTTTAAATATTCGGTGACTCTGTATTTTTATCGGCACTATCGAAAGTATAGAGTTTAGCGAATATGTAGCGCAGTTAATATTTAATATCTTAAGATATTTGATAAACAAATTATTACATTGAAATGTGGAAAATAGACTTTTTCGATAACGTCACATATAAATATCGAATTTTCAAAGTCATAATTATTTTTTATATGTTCGGTAATGTGGTTTAATTTTTTTCTGGCGTAAAGATATGCATTTTAACTTTCTCGTACCAAAAAATCAGTTAATTCTTAAGACTTTGGTGTCATAAAAGGAATACCTTAAGCCGATCAAAAAATATGAATTATTTTTGAAATTTTTATTTTTATTTTTTACACCAAAACGATTCAATATTAAGGGCTAATATTTGACTAAATTCTAAGTGACACTGATATCAATCAAAGGGAAAAAAATGAGCATGATCCGTGTGGGGGCACATTGATTCTTCTTATTCAGTTACGGCCTTTATTTGTATTGAGAAGTAAAAAATGTAATCTCTTGATCTGTCAGGAAAAAAAATGAAAAAAATTGTTAAGGAGATATTCTGGTTTAAAAAGTCATAAAAAAAGATATTTTTCAGGAATTTTTTGCATCAGGGAAACGAAAAGAGCGAATAACGCTAAACTGTACATGTTTATTTAGTCTTATTTTGAAAATATATTTTTAGTTTTAAGTAATAAAAATGCTCTTTTTTTTCCATGTTATATCTTATTATTAGAAGGTGTAAATGACAGACGGTGTAAATGAATCTAGCTGTTTTAGGTATCTGAACCTGAACCTAGACGCAAAAACCAAAAATTTTTTATTCAGCAGAAGTGTGGCTATCGTCTGAACTAGAACTAAACTAATATTTCCATTCTGGCGGCTTTTTTATTAAAAATATTATAACTTTTTACAAAATTTTGGAAGTATTTTCTTAAAAGAAAAAAAAACTAATAAACGTATAATATTTATTCTAGTTCAGACGATAGTCATACTTCTTCTGAATAAGAAAATTTTTGGTTTTTGCTACCTATAAGTAGAACAGTTGGAATCATTTACATCGTCTGTCATTTATACCTTATTCTAGTGACTAAAATATAACATAGAAAAAAGAGCATTTTTGTTACTTAAAAAATAAAAATATATTCTCAAAATAAAGTTAAAAGAACATGAAAAGTTTAACGTTATTCACTTTCTTCGTTTTCCTACAAAAAATTCATGAAGAATACCTATTTTCACGACCTTTCAAATCAGAATACTCCCTTAATTTATTATTTGTTATTAATATATTGTTGGTAATTACATATAAGTAATTAGAAAACATATAGTACAAAATAGTTTCAATATTCAAATTATTGTAATAATAAAGAAAATAATTATTTACAATATATTTACATTTTCTTCTGTATCGTATGTATTATTGCAGACAAGTTTCTCTGCACGTTTACATTTCTTTTGCACATTTTTTACAAGCTTATTTTTAACAAGTGTGATATGTCAAATACAGACAAGATTTTTGCACGCTTATCTGTTATAAACATAATGTCAAATGCGAGATTTTTATAATCAAACGTTCAACATTTTCGACATTTTTCTACAAACAAGGGATCAACAATATCATTCGCAGCATGTAGCCTCATAGGCCAGTCAATTTACGGTTTTAATCGAATTTGAATTCGGAAGTTTAATTTATGTACGCCATTCGATATAGTAAATGGCACTGATATAAACATATCAAATTTGTACTTTGTAAAAAATTTTTTTTTTAAATTAGCCCGGAAAAATAAGTATTTTTCATGATAAAATATATTAGTTAATACAAAATCGGACGTTTCGACACTTTTTTGTGTCATCTTCAGCGTATAAATGAAAATAATACATAAAATTTCGACGATAAAATACAGTCAACCGCGATAAAATGAGTCAGTCAGTAGAATGGCGCAGTCAAATGAATAAATTAAAAGCCATACAGTTGTTCGGTAGTCCATCAAGATATGCCAATGTGTACATGCTCCGAATTGTTTGAATCTTCGACGTTTAACTCCCTGGTTGATAGATCAAGGCCCATATTCTGTACACGCTTACCGACAACTATCGGCTCGATAAGCGTCGTTGCGCAAATTTTTCATATTGTATAAAAGCTATGCAACGACGCTTATCGAACCGATAGTTGTCGGTATGCGTGTACAGAATTGGGCCCCAGTGGGCCTATTCTGTAACTCTTAACGACAGTTTCGTTATCGTTATATTGGCGTTGCGCAGCTTTTTTACCATATATAAAATCTGCGCAACGCAAATATAACGCAAGCGAAACTGTCGTTAAAAGTTACAGAATAGACCCACAGGTAGAAAGGAAAGATTCGATTGTTCTTTCTAAACCGTGAAAACCGGAGTCACAATATGTTAGAAAACGCAATGTGTCAGTATTAAAATTACAATTACGTAAGTAAAAGATTGTAAGTAAGATTGTCAGTATTAAAATTACAATTACAATCTTTTACTTACGTAATTGTAATTTTAATACTGACACATTGCGTTTTTTAATATATTGCGACTCCGGTTTTCACGATTTAAAAAGGACAATCGAATCTTTCCTTCTGGTCTATCAACCTAGGAGTTAACCCTTGTTTGCCACACTGGGATCAAATCAACCCCACGACCAATATTCCCTTAATTTTAAGTACTGAATCCTATGGGGAGCGGGTCTATAGCGACATCTGTCTGTAGTTCGAGCATGCCACTATCCCCTAAAAACAGCCATTTTTTCATTTTTTTGGGGCTATTTTAATTTTTTTATCATACATAATTTTAATTTTTGGCTATATAACCTACATAACTTTTAAAAGTAAGCTTTTAAGAAGTTCTAAAAAAATTGGCAAGTTAAAATATTGAATAGCTTATTTGTTATAACAATTTTTGTCGCTGGGGTAGATTCCACCCCAATGTGGCAAGTACGTGACTCACGTCTACAGAAGTGTGGCAAGTAAGGGTTAAACGTCGAAGATTCGAACGATTCGAAGCATATGCATATCGGGCTATCTTGATGGGCTACCGAATAAAAAAATTTTGGTTTTTGCGTCTAGGTTCAGATATCTAGAACAGCTAGATTCATTTACTCCGCCTGTCATTTACACCTTCTAATGACAGGATATAACATGGAAAAAAAGAACATTTTTATTACTTAAAACTAAAAATATATTTTCAAAATAAGGCTAAATAAACATGTACAGTTTAGCGTTATTCGCTCTTTTCGTTTTCCTGCAAAAAATTCCTGAAAAATATCTTTCCTTTTCAAACCAGAATATCTCCTTAACAATTTTTTACATTTCTTTTCTGATGGAAGAGATTACCTTCTTTACTTCTTAATATAAATAAATTTAGGTATGTTGTCATGGTTTTATTCGATTATTCCGGCGTTTTTATACTTGTGATTTAATTAGATTGTTTATTTTATTTATGTTATTAAGAAATTTTTTAATGTTTTAGTATGCTAAAACATTAAACACGTTATCATGTTTTTTAATATTTATTTTCTTCTTTCATAGCAATCCGTTCCGAAGAAGACCATATAAGTACAGTCGAAACGTTAACCGTGTGTATTGTTTGTTTAATAAATTGTTTCTATTTAAATCCAATATCTCTCTTTTGGCGCTCGTGTTTTGGCCGTTTAAACATGCATAGCTAAAATTATAAACTTAATCAGAATACTATAAACTACAATTCTTTTCTCGATAGCTAATATTTATTTAATTATTATTATGCATTTAAATATTAAATTTAAATATCATGCTATACTATGCTAAATAAGTTAATGTTTTTCTAATGTAGGACTTTTTTCAGATAAAAAAGCGTATCAAAAACAGAGTTTGCTATTTATACATTATTCTTACAAATTTTAATTTCTATGTTTATTAATATTTATTTAATTATATTTGCAATTTTTATATTTATACATCTATCTATCTATATATATAAGTACCGGACGTCTGTCTGTCTGTCTGTCTGTCTGTCTGACCGCGAACTACTCATTCGTTAGTGGACCGAATTTTTACCAAGGGTACATGAAATAGGGGTAGAATTTCCCGGGGAGTGCTATAAAGTGTATAGTTTTTCGCTACCAATTTTCTGAAAACCGATTTTTCTAATTTTTCTAATTTTTAAGGAAATAATCGACCGAATTCGGGAAATGATCGACCAAATTTCAAAGAATTGTATATGAAACAGGGGTAGAATTTCCCGGAAAGTGCCGTAAAGTGTATAGTTTTTCGTTACCAATTTTATGGAAATCAATTTTTTTAATTTTTTTAACTTTTCGGAAAATAATCGACCAAATATCAAAGAATTGTATATGAAACAGGGGTAGAATTTACCGGGGAGTGCTATAAAGTGTATAATTTTTTGTTACCGATCTTTTGGTAAGTCGGTTACAAAATTTTTCCTATAATAGTTTTTCCTATTTTTCGGGAATTAATTGACCGAATCTCAAAGAATTGTGTATGAAGTAGGGGTAGAATTTCTCGGGAAATGCTATAAAGTGTATAATTCTTCGTTACTGATCTTTTTGGAAACCGGTACCGAAATTTTTTCAATTTCTCAGAAAATAATTGACTGAAATCTCAAAGAATTGTATATGAAGTAGGAGTAGAAAGAACTAAAGAATATAATATAGAATTAGAAAAATTGCTAAAAATAAAGAGGTTTCCAATTTATATTTAAAAAAAATATACGTGATTGCTCTAATTTCCACAAATTTTGAGATATTAAGCTGAATTTTTAAAATAATTTTTATTTTTATTTTTTACTTTTATGTTGTCGATTTTTTGGAAGCCGGTTTCAATTTTCTGGAAACCAATTTTTCAAATTTTTCGAATTTTTCGGGAAATAATCGATCAATTTTCAAAGAATTATAGAATTTTCCGGGGAGTGCTATAAAATACATAATATTTCGATTAAAAAATTTTTATTACCGATTTTTTGGAAACCGGTTACGAAATTTTTCCAGTATTTCGGGAAATAATTGATCGAATATCAAAGAATTTAAGACTTAAAGAATTGTATGAAGTAAGGGTAGAATTTTCCGGGGAGTACTATAAAATATATAATTTTTTGATTACGAAATTTTGAATTAATGAAATGATTCATAAAGAAGAATTGTGTTATTGCTCGATCATGAGATGACATATACGTGAAGAATTGAAGAAAATTACCCGAATCTTATCGAATATTGTATATGAAGTAGGGGTAGAATTTTGCGGGGAGTACTATAAAATATATAATCCTGTTGTTGCTCGATTTGTCATGAGATGATTCATAAATAAGAATCGTGTAATTGCTCGATTTGTCGAAGTGACGTCATTAATCGCTCGCGGTCGATCAGTTTTAAATGAAATATGTTATAATTTGCCGAAGTGACGTCATTAATCGCTCGCGGTCGATCAGTTTTAAATGAAATATGTTATATGTAGGATAAGTTGCTGCCTTCACATATTATATGTCATCGATCAAAGACAAATCGCAAGGAAAAAGCAGAAAGAGAAGATAGAAGAAAAAAAATATTTATCTATCTATATATATAAAATAGAATGTCTGTATGTATGTTCTTTATACACTCTTAAACTATTCGACCGAATTTTTATCAAAAGTATATAAAATAGGGGTAGAATTTTCCGGGGAGTGTTACAGAGTGTATAGTTTTTCGTTACCGATCTTTTTGGGAACCGGTATCCGAAATTTTTCCAATTTTTCGAGAATTTACCGAATCTTAAAGAATTGTATATGAAACAGGGGTAGGATTTCTCGAGGAGTGCTATAAAGTGTATAATTTTTCGTTACCGATCTTTTTGGGAATCGGTATCTGAACTGATAAAAGAATTTTTTTCGATTAAGGATATTGAAACACAAATAAAGTCGTTTGAAGAAAAACGACTCCCGGGCGAAGCCCGGGTAACCAGCTAGTTTCATATATATATATATATATATATATATATATATATACATATATATATATATATATATATATATATATATATATATATATATATATATATATATATATATATATATGTATATATATATATATGTATGACATTTATAAATATAAAAATTGCATATATAATTAAATAAATATTAATAAGCATAGAAATTAAAATTTGTAAGAATAATGTATAAATAGCAAACGCGCGATTCAAGCGATTTGAATTTTGTCCAGCCACTAAGCGAAATCTGCAGTTCTATAAAAAGTTAAGGCCGGTATTCATAGTCTTCAAGATCGTCTTAAGGGGTTACACCACTGTAGAGCAAGCACATTTCGGGAATTTTTTTACCGCAATAAAGGGATCAATCGAAATTCTGTAAAATGGGTTTTATCATACTACTAATGAATTACAAAAAAATTATTTTTTATATCAATTAATAAAAAAATGGCGGCTGCACAGCATTTCTCCGTCGATGTCTTTTTTTGCACAGCCGGAAATGTAACTCATGCAATTTTTGACCTAAAACAAAATTTTTTCGATTATATATGACAACAGCTAGAGACGTACGTAGGATTTTTTCGATACATTGATTTTTGGCAAAATGGTACACTTATAAAAAAAAAGTTTAAAATTTCAGGAAAAAAATTTTCAGATAATTGTTTATAAAAAGAATACTATGCAATATAAAAAAAAAATCCTACGTACGTCTCTAGCTGTTGTTATATATAGTCGAAAAAATTTTGGTTTTTTGTTCCAGGTCAAAAATTGCATGAGTTATATTTCCGGCCGTGCATCGACGGAGAAATGCTGTGCAGCCGCCATGTTTTTATTAATTGATATAAAAAAATAATTTTTTTGTAATTCATTAGTAGTATGATAAAACCCATTTTACGGAATTTCGATTGATCCCTTTATTGCGTTAAAAAAAATTATGCGAAATATGCTTGCTCTACAGTGTAACCCCTTGAGTAATGTCTTAAGACGCTAATACGGCTCTGTAATTGGTTTATGACATCTTAAGATTGAACTTAAGACGGTCTTAAATAACTATGAATACCGGCCTAAGTGTTTTTAACAAAAAACGGACTTCTTTGTGCTTACAGTCTTTCTCTGCTATTTATTGTGGCTTTTTTGAGAGATTATATATATTATAGGATTCATAACGTGATAAGTGATCAATTTTTTCGCTAATTGTTACATAAAAGAATAATTTTTACCTCTGTTTTGTTACTATTTATCTTATATTAAATAAGTAGAAATAGGAATCTTATATTTCTGTGTGTGCGTAGCCTGTTTTAATCTCTTTTTATCGATCGTGTTCTGACATATCTTTGAAATTTCCGCGTTTTAAGCTAACTTAAAACAGGTTCCCGTTTCAAACTCTCTGATTCAGATCGAGCATCATCCGGTCAAAGATCTCCCGAATTCTTATTATGATTCCCGGTGGTCTTTCGTGTCTTGTCACGCGATTCGACTCATCCCACTCTTGAATGGCGTCCGGGTGCGTCTCGAGTTTTACACAGGGTGTGTCGCGCGCGGAAATAAAGAAGCGCACTTCCCTTGCTATGCGCGTAAAAGCAGTTCCCAGAGCGCACAAGAGGAAAACAAAAGTATGACTTAATACGAGATAACATTTAGGCGGCCTTTATTATGATAATCCACATAGCGCCCTGGTCCAACGACCCCCCAAGGGAATCGGGCTCTTCTTCATTCTCCCCTGTCCCCCTCGCCATCTTTCGTCCGGGTTACGTGCGGCTGTTCCGCCGGGCGGTGGTATTATTGTCCTGCAATACAGGTTCACCCCTATTTATCTGCGAAAAAGGGAGAATTTCTCTTAGCGGCAAACGAGTTTGCGAAGGAGAGTGAGAACACTCGCTGGGGGTCTGCCGGGAGGACCCCACGGTTAATGCCACGCTGTTTATGCTGGCTTGCGCAGGGGGGGAGGCCCTCCTGAGAAAAATCTTCTTTACTGTCTACACTCGTGGTGTGGATCGCCGATATTAACGTGGGAAACAAACCGAACTTGTGCGGTACGGTATCATTAAGTATTGTCGTCAGAAAAAATCGTCGTCCGCTGCCTTGCGCCCCAATGCTTCTCTGCACATGTTGGGTTACATGTACCTCTCCTGTTGTTAGTATGGTAAAAGTACGTGTTATATTGACAATGTTTGCCGAAAATAATTGTACTGCAAATGCGATTGGTCATTTTTAATGGACTAATCAACGATTAAGTTAATTGGAGTTTGGTCGAAGTGGCCCTAAGTATCGGTAATAATTATATAAGTAACATGATTTAACAATAGCTTTCAACTGTTAAGCGGGGAACATAGACTTTTGCATAACGCATAATACGTAATTAAGCATAAAGCAGGGAGCACACACTTCTGCATAACGCATAATGCGTAAGCATAAGAAAATTAATTGGTCTATATACATGTGCATAAGGAAATAGTCCAATCAATTTTCTTATGCTTATGCATTATGCATTGTGCAAAAGCCTGTGTTTCCTGCTTTAAAAAACTGATTGGTCTATTTCCTTATGCACATGTATATGGACCAATCAATCTTCTTATGCTTACGCATTACGCGTTATGCAGAAGTGTGTGCTCCCCGCTTTAATGTTACGCTGATATCAAAAATATAAATTCGACCATTTTTAAATTTCCATATTGGTTCCATAATTTCAAATTTATTAACTTCGACATTAAATTAGTATTCAGCGACCTGAAAACCCTTAGAAAGATTTGAATAATATAATTAAAAAATATTTCAATATGTCAAAACACATTAAAATAGTCCTTTTTGCAACTTTAATTTTAAATTTTTCAAAATTGTGACATAATAGAGCAATTTAATAAACGGGATCGTATTCAGCGTCCAAAAAAGTGTAAGAAATGATTATTCTCGTTCTTATGCTAAAAAAATAATTTTTTGTTGAACAGTGTAATAAGTGTAATATCCGCATAGATAGATAGAGCGAATTAAACCAAATAGAAAAGTTCTGTACCTTTTTACGATTATCACAGTAATTATTATAATTAATAAAGATCTGCGAATCAGCCTGCGTTCGTGCAACTTGGCGAAAAAAGACAGCCTAGTGAGTCGATTACGGTTCTTGAAACAAGGTAAAAATTACAAAAGTGAACAAATTTACTAGACTCGACCAATGAAATCATAGATACTCTAGTGAATTTCCTTCACTTTTGTAATTTTTACCTCGTTTCAAGAACCGTAATAAGCCCCCAGCATTTGCTATGCGCATGATTCTAGGCCCAGCTAGAACCAGCGTCATGCGTCGCTCATGTATTTAATCTCAGTAAAATCAATTTCAACAATCTCAGCAAAAAGTGACGTATATTGAGAACATTACAATTTTTGCATTTTTAGCCTTTTTGGATTTCATAAGATCACTATAGCTTTAACTGCATAAAAATAAACTAAAAAAATGTTTTTGATAAGTGTTAATAATATTTTACATACTCTTTATGCATATTCTTAGTTTTGCCATTAAAAATGTCGGATGTGACTGTTCACCAAATCCATACTTAAGAAAATAAAAATCGTAAATCTAAATAAAATAAAAAAGTTATCAAAGAACAATGATTATGGTACAAAAGTGAGAAAAATCCGTTAAAGATATATTTTATAAATGTTACAATCTCGGTAAGATATTATTTTAAAAAAATCGGCATTTGACATGTATTAGACGTAGCAACAACGCTTTTTTCTTTAGTTAGTAACATCTACTTGAATATATGTCACTGAGTCTAATCGATTCTTGAAAAGAAAAATATTTCCATAATAAGAAAAAACAAGACCGCTATGATACACAATCAAATAAAAACATAAGCCGTTTTCGATCTAAGCTTAGATCTTAGGCAGCTCAATATTAATTTCTGTGTATAATGTATATGTATTATTATATAATACATATACATATATATTCCAACTTATTACTGCGCGCTGATCACAGTCGGACTTGAAACACAGCTATCGTTGGAACATTAAAAACCCTTCCCTTCCCAGAATTAAATCGACGCGATTTAATTATCTGAAAACTGTAAAGAATTTATTGCGAAAAATATTACCTCACCTAGGATTCGAACCTGGAACTTCCTTCATTCCATGATATGAAGGTTGACGTACCAATTCGACCACTAGGCATGTGGTAATATTTATCGCAATAAATTCTTTTTAGATAATTAAATCGAGTCGATTTAATTCCGGAGAGGAAAGGGTTTTACTTCCAACAATAACTGTTTTCAAGTCTGGGAAAAAAAGTTAAATAAGTTGGAAAAAATATGTATTGTATGTATGTATGATATATGTATTGTACACACACACACACACGCACACGCACACGCACACGCACACGCACACGCACACGCACACGCACACGCACACGCACACGCACACGCACACGCACACGCACACGCACACGCACACGCACACGCACACGCACACGCACACGCACACGCACACGCACACGCACACGCACACGCACACGCACACGCACACGCACACGCACACGCACACGCACACGCACACGCACACGCACACGCACACGCACACGCACACGCACACGCACACGCACACGCACACGCACACGCACACGCACACGCACACGCACACGCACACGCACACGCACACGCACACGCACACGCACACGCCACGCACACGCACACGCACACGCACACGCACACGCACACGCACACGCACACGCACACGCACACGCACACGCACACGCACGAATCTTAAAGAATTATATATGAAATAGGGGTAGAAAAAACTAAAGAATACCTATAGAATTAGAAAAATTGCTAATAATAAAGGGGTTACCAATTTCTGTCTAAAAAAATCTACGTAATTGCTCTAATTTCCGAAAATTTTGAGATATTAAGCCTAATTTTATTTATCAATAGAGTATCATTAAAGGTAAGTTGGTATTGAATTTAACAAGGATCGGTGTGAAGGAGTTACCGAAAGTGTATAAGTTATATATGTAATTTTATATAAAGTATCATTAAAGGAATATTGGTCTTGAATTTGGCGATAATCAGTAAAAGGGTTTTTTCTTTATAAATTAATATTGAGCTGCCTAACATTTAAGCTTAGATCGAAAACGGCTTGTATCTTATTCGATTGTGTATTATAGCGGCCTTGTTTTCTCTTATTATTTATTTCACGTCGCCTGAGAAAGACGTTTCAAACTATTATTAACTGGTTATTGCGATAAATATTACCACATGCCTCAGTGGTCGAATTGGTATGACACCTTTCACAGAATGAGGGAAGTTCGAATCCTGGCCGAGGTAATATTTTTTACAATAAATTCTTTACAGTTTTTAGATAATTAAATCGCGTCGATTTAATTCTGGGGAGGAAAGGGTTTTTAATATTTCAACGATAGCTGTGTTTCAAGTCCGACTGTGATCGGAGCGCAGTAATAAGTTGGAATATATATGTATATGTATTATGATAATACGATGCATCCGATCACATCTCAATTACTGCAGACTCTGAACGGGAACCCGGTATTTTGAGAGACGAAATACGAGCTGCAATTAAACACCTAAAGCAAGACAAGGCAGTAGGAACGGACGAAATACCCATCGAAGTAATCAGGGATATGGGAGAATTTGGAGTGGAAATTCTGCACATCATCTGCTCTCGGATATGGGATACCGGTGAATGGCCTAAAAACTGGTCTCACTCCTTGTTCATCCCACTACATAAAAAGGGCCCAACCACGAAATGTAACAACTACAGAACGATTGCCCTCATATCCCATGCCGGCAAAGTATTACTACACGTTCTGAATACTAGGCTACAAGCATACCTGAATCGAGAAATTGCACCCGAGCAAGCTGGCTTCGTAAAGGGAAGAGGAACGCGAGAGCAAATGCATATACTAAGGCAAATTATAGAGAAGGCCAGAGAATTCAACAACCAGCTATACATATGCTTCGTTGACTTTCGGAAAGCTTTCGACACTGTAAAATGGAACAAATTGTGGGAAGTTCTCACAGAAATGGGCGTGCCATATCACCTGGTATACCTCATAAAGAAACTGTATGTAGGGAGCACAGCGGCAGTTCGGATAGATGGAATCGATTCCGGAGATTTCGAAATTCGTGCTGGAGTTCGGCAGGGATGCATCCTCTCACCTTTACTATTCAATATTTATACGGAATATATCATGCGAATTGCCCTAGATGAATGGAATAAAGGTGTATCCGTGGGTGGACGGCTGATATCTAACTTGCGATATGCTGACGATACCACTCTTCTGGCATCAACTGAGGAAGACATATTAAACCTCCTTCAACTCCTGGAAAGAATAAGCCTCAACTTTGGTCTCGCGATCAACAGAGAAAAAACCAAGATGATGATCGTGGATCGGATGACTGATAACAGACCTGATGTTAGAAGTATAGCCAATTGTGAAGTTGTACACAGCTATACCTACCTTGGCTCCACGATCACTAACAAAGGAGGATGCGAGGAAGAGATTAAAAGGCGCTGTGCCATGACCAGGTCGGCAGTTGACAAACTTACAAAAATCTGGAAAGACCAAAAGATAACCAAAAACACAAAGGTCCGCCTAATGAAGTGTCTTGTCTTCCCCATCTTCCTTTACGGAGCTGAAACATGGACGATTCGACGACAAGACCACAGAAAAATAGACGCTTTAGAAATGTGGTGCTGGCGACGCCTCCTGGGGATAAGATGGACCGAACGACGTACCAACGTCTCCATATTAAAGGAGCTTGACATACGACATAGGCTCTCGTCGACAGTTCGGCTACGGGTCTTGAATTACTTCGGACACATCACACGTAATGAAGAGTCCATGCAGCGCCTGGTAGTACAGGGCCGAGTGGAAGGCAAACGCCCACGCGGCCGATCCCCGACTAGATGGACTGATCTCATAAAATCGGCAACAAAATGCTCCATCACAGAATGCTCCCGCAGTGCCATAAATAGAGACAAATGGAGGCAAATTGCAAGAACCTCGGCGGAATCAATATAAGAAGTTCATAACCACGACCATTCTGTCAAGAATGTACGACTAAGAAGAAGAGATATACACGAAAATTAATATTGAGCTGCCTAAGATCTAAGCTTAGACCGAAAAATATTTCTTATTAAGCAATTATAATTTAGAATAAAAACACCTAAATGTATAATAAAATGTTAGTAAACAGATTTCGTTGAAATGCAAAATTGTATCCAAAGCAGTATATAAACAGAGGTTACCTCAACGCTAACCTACTTCTGGAACTTTACAACTATTTAGTTTTTAATTAATATCTTTGTAACAATTGCTAGTAAGTACAGGTTTTCTTTTTTCTATATTGTTTTTAAAATCTTTGGCAATTAATTTAAAAGTTTTAAAAACCAGTCATTATTCTTTATATCATTTTTTTAGCAATTAAATTTAATATGTCGCAGTTTTTCGAGAATCTCCATAAGAAATCATAGTAAGTATTATCGTACCTAATATATTATACCCATCAGCCCACTCGGCATGTTATGTTGCTGAAATATTGAAATACTCGGAAATTAAATGTTGCAGAAATATTTCGTTAAAATTTTATTTGTAACTATGCATCTAAAATATTTCAGAAATGTACCTGCATCATGTTTTTTATAATATTGCATTAACAATATTTCTAAAATTTTTTAGAAAGTTGTTTACAATATTTGTAAGTTTCTGTAATATTGCAAAAAAATGTAGTAGATGCAATATTTCAGAAATATTTTTGAAACATGATAAAAATAATATTATGTTTGCATTGCACGAATAATATTTCTGTAACATATCAAACGCAACATTGCATTTAAAATATTTCTGAAAAATTTCTGAAAGATTGCGTAAGTAATGAAAAATTAAATTCAGGCAGTGAATTTCTACAATATTGCAGGAGAAATATTGCAGATGTAATGGTTTAGAAACATTTCTGATACATGATAAAACTATTATTACGTTTACATTGCACGCGTTATATTTTTGAATGTTTCACATACAACATTGCACTTGTAATTTCCAAAAAGTTGCTGACAGACTTTAGAACTTATAAAAAATTAAATTTATTATTAGGGGAGACCGGGGCTAAGCCGACAACGGGGCAAACTTGACACTAGGCTTTTTGCCAATTTAAATCTATCGTAGAAACTTGCCTTTCCTACTGTAAATGCGTCTTTATATGCCAGTATTATCAACGGAATTTGGTAACATTCTGAGTTATAGTGTAAGTTTTAACTCGACATAAGCGTTTTTGATAGTGAAAAGTAATTTATTAATATAATATAAATTTTATACTGTATACAGTATAAAATATCACAAAAATAATTTGTTATTAATTAATACGTATTTTTCCTAATATATCTTGTTTATCTCCGTTAATACTGAGAATATGACATTCATAATGTGATAATCATAAAATTCGGAAAATTTCAAGCAGATTAAAAAAAAATCGTTTAGATACGTGCTTTTGTTGCAGAGAAAAGTAATTGTTAATTAAGCGAGCTTGGCGGACGCAGCGGCGGCTCGCGCGCCTGCGAGCCGCCGCAGTCGAGCCGCCGCGCGCAGCTGCGTCCACTCCAGCGCTCTCGCTCTAAAACAGTTGTATTCGACATTTTTTTCGCCGAACCTGACAGTCAAATTGCAGCAAAAAAAAATTCCACAGTTAAAGCACTCACTCCAGTACCTTCACATTAAATTTCAAGTAAAAATATGAAATAGTTTAGCTGTAATCATTAATTATGTAAAAGTCAATTGTCTCGGCTTCTATTGGTCGTATCGGAACGTTTTTTTTTAAATTGATAATTTTTTAAGCGCAAACCAATAGTGCTATTTGCATTACTTTACGCCAATAAACAACGCCGATATTTAATATGCGAAATTTAAATTGTTTTAAATAATAGTCAAATTTTAGAAAAAAAACAAAATTTTATTTTAAATTTATAAACTAGACATCGTTACCTTTCATTTCCGATAAAGTGCATCAAAATAAGTTCACCCGTTCAGACGTGAGAGCCAAGCGCCCGATTTGCATAAATAATTTGTTAATAGGCAGCCATATAAAAATTGGAGGCGAGCCTTGTGCACACTTGTCAGCATACTGAAAGGTATCATTGAGTGAATGTCCGCTTAAATATGATAATTTTTAACCCAGTTTTCGGGAACCTGTAAAAATGGCCCTTTTCTTGCGTATTTTTTGTAATTTTGCAATTTAAAAAATTTTTTTAAATTTTTTTAAGGCTTATTCTTATAGAAAATTTTCTTCCGAGCAATTTTCCTCTCTTCAAGTTTTGTCGTTTGACCAACACAGAAGGAATTATTTAAAGAAAACTATACAGAAACGCGTTTTTTAAATATATTTTGCAATAACAAAAGGCGAAGCGGGCCGAGTTGATTCTAGAGACTTTACACACTTGTTACGAAATGTCATAAGAATCGATTTAAAAAAGTTCCAGCTTTGCGCCGTAAACTTTAATATTCTCATTTTTTAATAGCCCTGACTCCCGGACTAAAGATGATAAGTTGTATGTCAAAAAATCCTGATAAGAAACGATAGATGTATCGGTTCGGTTAAGTTGTATAAATATCGACGAAATGTCTATCGTTTTAACCTTATAAAAACATATACAAAGTAGAAGGTTTTCAAGCGATTCAATTTATATCATTGATATACGATAGAAAACGAACCGATTTGCTGCCGTAAAGAAGATAATAAGTTGTATGTCGGAAAATCCTGATAAGAAACGATAGATGTATCGGTTCGGTTAAGTTGTATAAATATCGACGAGATGTCTATCGTTTTAACCTTATAAAAACATATACAAAGTGGAAGGTTTTCAAACAATTCAATTTATATCATTGATATACGATAGAAAACGAACCGATTTGCTGCCGTAAAGAAGATAATAAGTTGTATGTCGGAAAATCCTGATAAGAAACGATAGATGTATCGGTTCGGTTAAGTTGTATAAATATTGACGAGATGTCTATCGTTTTAACCTTATACAAACATATACAAAGTAGAAGGTTTTCAAATGATTCAATTTATATCATTGATATACGATAGAAAACGAACCGATTTGCTGCCGTAAAGAAGATGATAAGTTGTATGTCAGAAAATCCTGATAAGAAACGATAGATGTATCGGTTCGGTTAAGTCATATAAATATCAATAAGATGTCTATCATTTTATTCTTATATATCCGTATTAATGCATACGGTAAAATTATTACCATAAATAACGATACATATTATATCGTGTATATACGATTGATTCAGACAGGCAATAATTGTACATATAGAAAACGATTCATAACTATAAAATTTGTATAGTTATTTTCTTATTCAAACCTAAAACGATAGAAACCGATTCGATTCGATTAATGTTTTATCTGTCTTCTAAATATGCAACGATAGAACCGATAAGATACTATTAAAAACGATACAGATATAGCCGTTTTTAATCGTTTTCTATCGGAGATGGTTACCAGGGTTATCATTGAGAATAAACTCTCAATATACACTCATCATTGAGGATTAAACCCACAACTTACCTAAACCTTAATGGTCAACACTCAATCTACACCTAAATTAAAGTGTTGACACTTAACTTTGATGACAAACACTAAACTTACGCCCAAATTTGAGTGTTAACTTAGTGTTAACACTCAAATTGGGTGTCAACCATCAAAGTTGAGTGTACTTTTTCATAAGGGTGGCGCTAGTAGTTGCCCCGTTCCCGGCATTCTTCAAAACGATAAAAACCGATTGAAAGAAATGAATCGATATGAATATGTTTCCTTAATTCACGATTTGTAACGATTGAAATGGATTGACTAAAACCGATTCAAACAATTCATTAACCATATTAAAAACGATAGAAACTGATGTGCAGCTGATAAGATATTTACGATAGGATCCTAAGTATTTTGTAACGTGAGTTTCTGATAGAGTATCGTAAATAAACGATTCACTAACCGTATTAAAAACGATAAAAACTGATGTACAGCTGATAAGACATTTACGATAGGATCCTAAGTATTTTGTAACGTGAGTTTCTGATAGAGTACCGTAAATAAACGATTCACTAACCGTATTAAAAACGATAAAAACTGATGTATAGCTGATAAGACATTTACGATAGGATCCTTAGTATTTTGTAACGTGAGTTTCTGATAGAGTACCGTAAATAAACGATTCACTAACCGTATTAAAAACGATAAGAAATTTTTTATCGTTTTCTATCGTTGGCGGTTATCAGGGCTACTTGGATAGGTGACCGGCTGAGTGAGCGGATTTCTTCGGACAAACGCGCGGCGGCTATATGCACATGGCTTTAATATATTTTTTTGTTCTGGTAACAAAATATTTCATTTTTCAGATATCAACAAATAGTTTTTGCGTCAGTAACAAAATTTTGTTTGCTAATACAAAACATTTTTTTCAGTGTAAAATGTATTTGAAATATCTCTGAAGTGTTTCTGCAATATTTAGTAGATATATTTCAGAAATATTTCAGTATATTACCAAAATATTGCCGAAATCTTTCAGCAAGGTTGCATTTGAAATAATTGAGGACATTGAAACATTGCCGAAATGATGTAGAAACGGTTGTGAAATATTTCTGAAATATCGATGAAAGGTGTAATATTTCAAATAAAATTTTGCAGAAATGTTTTTGAAATATTACATGCTAACCCTTATGGAAAAATACACTCAACTTTTGTGTTAACCGTTAAAAAAACACCATAGAAAAACCCTTAAAATTGGGTGTGATTTCGGACCGCCAATTGAAGGTTAACCATCATTTGAAGGTTAATCTTCAATTGGCGGTTCGAAATCACACCCAACTTTAAGGGTTTTTCTTTGGATGGATGGTTAACCTTCAAGTGATAGTTAACCTTCAATTAATGGTTAATCCTTAAAAATGACGGTATAAAATATAAACCCTCAAATGAAAGTAACAAATATGGCGTCCCAATGAGAATCTCTTAAGGACTCCGCTCGTTGAACCGGACTCCTCGCCTCGATTCTCCCTCTCGGACGCTAGCTGCCGCAGCTTTCCCTGATCATCCGACTCTCGTTCGGTTGGTCTCCAGAACACGCGCCGCAACGATCAATCCGTCAAGAAAGAGGTAACGGACTCAACACGTTTAAAGAAACGCAAGCAAGTGCGGCTATGACACCTAACGAGTGAGGAAAGAGGCGGGGGCTCTTTGAGAGTGACGACTCGCGCGTCGCGCCATCTAATGTGAAATGATCGGGCGTTGTAAAACGCGAAAAAAATTCGAGCGCAATATTTGAACAAATTATTTAATTTTTAATAAGTTTAATTATTAACATTTATTTTCATAATTGAACTTATTTTTTATTTTGCTAAATGTAAATACAAATATCTTATTGTATAAATATTTAATATTAATAATTTAATTAGTTGCTTAATTTAACTTCTTGTTTAATAAATGAGCGGATGTAGTACTGAAAATGTACCTATTATATAATATTTTAGTTTTCAAAATTGTCAAATTACAAACAGGAATTTTGTTGTGACTTTTACAGTTATACCCTTATGAAAAAGTACACTCAACTTTGATGGTTGACACCCAATTTGAGTGTTAACACTAAGTTAACACTCAAATTTGGGCGTAAGTTTAGTGTTTGTCATCAAAGTTAAGTGTCAACACTTAAATTTGGGTGTAGATTGAGTGTTGACCATTAAGGTTTAGGTAAGTTGTGGGTTTAATCCTCAATGATGAGTGTATATTGAGAGTTTATTCTCAATGATAAGCGTAGGTTGGGGATTAAGCCTCAATGTTTAGTGTAGGTTGGAGATTGATCCTCATCGTTGGATGTTGGTTCGGTGTTAACAGGGTCTTAACCTTTAATGTTCTATGTCGATTTAATCAGTGTCGCCATGATCCCTTTATCGTTGGGTGTCGTTTAAATGTTATTGTGTTAATCTTCGTTAAGTGTCAATTGACGGCTTGGTTTATTGGAAAAGTGTTTCAGATAAAAGTTGAAAGGTTTGAGGGGGGCCAATAGACGATCTCATTGGATTTTGGATCCAGGGCCTGTATTGAGCCCAATAAAAATAAATAAAAATAAAAATAAAATATTATATTGTAATAGCAAACATGGATAATGTAAATATTTTATTATTTGAGCATTATAATAATTGCGTTACAATATTAATTTTTTTAGGCTTCCATTTCCAATAAATAGTTACTTTATAACTGTAAAAGTCACAACAAAATTCCTGTTTGTAATTTGACAATTTTGAAAACTAATATATTATATAATAGGTACATTTTCAGTACTACATCCGCTAATTTATTAAACAAGAAGTTAAATTAAGCAACTAATTAAATTATTAATATTAAATATTTATACAATAAGATATTTGTATTTACATTTATCAAAATAAAAAATAAGTTCAATTATGAAAATAAATATTAATAATTAAACTTATTGAAAATTAAATAATTTGTTCAGATATTGCTCTCGAATTTTTTTACAATGCTGTTTTACAACGCCCGATCGTTTCACATTAGATGGCGCGAAGCGCGAGTCGCCACTCTCAAAGAGCCCCCGCCTCTTTCCTCACTTGTTAGGTGTCATAGCCGCACTTGCTTGCGTTTCTTCGAACGTGTCGAGTCCGTTACCTCTTTCTTGACGGATTGATCGTTGCGGCGCGTGTTCTAGAGACCAACCGAACGAGAGTCGGATGACCAGGGAGAGCTCACCGTCAGGAAAGGGAGAGCTGCGGCAGTTAGCGTCTGAGAGGGAGGATCGAGGCGAGGAGTCCGGTTCAGCGAGCGGAGTCCTTAAGAGATTCTCATTGGGACGCCATATTTATTACTTTCATTTTTAAGGGTTTATATTTTATACCGTCATTTTTAAGGATTAACCATTAATTGAAGGTTAACTATCATTTGAAGGTTAACCATCATCCAAAGAAAAACCCTTAAAGTTGGGTGTGATTTTAAACCGCCAATTGAAGATTAACCTTCAAATGATGGTTAACCTTTAATTGGCAGTCCGAAATCACACCCAACTTTAAGGGTTTTTCTATGGTGTTTTTTTAACGGTTAACACCAAAAGTTGAGTGTATTTTTCTATAAGGGTAAAGTAACTATTTAATTATTTCCAAAAAATTATAACCCAAGTGATACATATCACAAAATTATGTTACCTTATCAAAGAAGAGTCGCGCTTCAAGTGATCTATTACAATTACAAAAAAGAAATGATATCTTTTTAAATTACAGCGCCAATTACAGAGAGAACATATATATTGCCTCAAAAAAATAATTGTTGCATTACTTTGGAAAATCTTTACATTGTGTCAATTAGAAAAAGAATGTATGATAACAATTTTATAAAATTAAAAAATTTTATTTATTTAAATTTAACAAGGGAATACAAGATATTTAAATACAAAGTTTACATGTGTATTTTTTAGTGGTCGCAAAGAATTACAGAGGTAACAGTACAAAATAAAAATATTTTATTAAAATATTTAATCCAACGAAAGAATACAAGGTATTTAAATACAAAGTTTATATATGTATTTTTCAATAGAATAAAAGATTTAATCACAAAGAATTACAGAGGTAACAGTACAAAATAAAAATATTTTATTAAAATACATAAATTTTTCTTGTAAAAAAACTTGGCGCTGCTAGACCTCGAAATTTTAAATAAATAAATAAACATATCCTATCCTTAATTATAAGCCGCATTATCCGCCGTCATCACGCACACCCATATCACTCACTCGCACATACACACCGCTGATAATCATTTTATTACTCCCGTCGCATTCTTCTCTGAATTATTTTTATTTATTTAAAATTTCGAGGTCTAGCAGCGCCAAGTTTTTTTACAAGAAAAATTTATGTATTTTAATAAAATATTTTTATTTTGTACTGTTACCTCTGTAATTCTTTGTGATTAAATCTTTTATTCTATTGAAAAATACATATATAAACTTTGTATTTAAATACCTTGTATTCTTTCGTTGGATTAAATATTTTAATAAAATATTTTTATTTTGTACTGTTACCTCTGTAATTCTTTGCGACCACTAAAAAATACACATGTAAACTTTGTATTTAAATATCTTGTATTCCCTTGTTAAATTTAAATAAATAAAATTTTTTAATTTTATAAAATTGTTATCATACATTCTTTTTCTAATTGACACAATGTAAAGATTTTCCAAAGTAATGCAACAATTATTTTTTTGAGGCAATATATATGTTCTCTCTGTAATTGGCGCCGTAATTTAAAAAGATATCATTTCTTTTTTGTAATTGTAATAGATCACTTGAAGCGCGACTGTTCTTTGATAAGGTAACATAATTTTGTGATATGTATCACTTGGATTATAATTTTTTGGAAATAAAAATACTACTGCTCAGATTTTTTCGAAATTTTTTGACATACAAAGATTACATCTACCACTTGTTACTTAGGTTTTTTCGAGGTAACAACATATACACTACTATGCGTGTACTTGGCGCCTTTTTTAACCTTTTTTTTAAAAAAGGTAATTTTGTACGGATATCACGCCTTTTTGTAGTGTTACGCATCTTAATCTTATAAACAATAAATCTTATAATCTTATAAACAGTATGTACAAGGTGTGAAGCTAAAGGTGTTACGGACTATTATTTCTAAAGAAAACGACAATTTAATATTTTGCTTAGTTTTTTAAAAATAATCTGTAACTCTTTCAGTTGTACACACCTTGTATATATTTTTCAAGTCAACATAAAACATAATCGCAATACAGCATGATTAATGTTAATGCTAACTAATACATGTAGAAGTGGGCCCCTAGTTCGGTGGCGCTATCGGCAGATGGCCCGCGCGCAGGGCGCGGCCAGAGTCAGTGTGTTCGTCGACCGCTCAGAGAAGGACTGATTGTATTTTATCCGCATTAAAGTCATTTAGTTTTAAGACAAAGAAAACGTCCGTTCTTACACCATCCTCGGTATTGTAACCCTACAGTTGGGGGCTCGTCCGGGATCGAGGCCGACAGCGTGTGTGGGATCGGTGAAGTCGAAAAGTCGAAATACGTTGTAAAGTCGAAATACGTTGTAAAGTCGGGCGATTCGAAATCGCAACCAAAAGTCGTGAGCGGGCTCGAACGTGTCATTGCGTGGCGTTCAGCTAGCTGGCAAGTTGTTTACAGTCGAAGTTGTGCGGATTTCTATGAAACGTGCGAAACGGTGTGTACCGCGGAAGTCGCCGCGTGCAAGCCAACGTCGAAGTTGTGTGCGTTTCATCGAGTTCGCGATACGGCGGCCATTATAGAACGTGGCACAAGCCGAGCAGTCGTGTACGAGAGACAGTTGTGTATGAGACAGTTGTGTGCGGAAGACGGCCGTGTACGAGGAGAAGTCGCACACGAGAGACAGCCGTGCGCCGAGTGCATTATTGTGCGCAGGACATAAGCGCGTACCGGGTGCATCGTGAAGTGCCAAAATGTTTACGACGCCGCCGCCTCTCAAAGAAAAGGCGCCAATGACCGGCGGAAACGATGGGGACGACCGGAAGACGGATACAGAGGGGGCGTCGAACGTCATGCGAAAGATGGCGTCGGTAACACAGATGGTAGAGCGGGAAGGCAAGTGACCAACCAAGTAGACTCGCAAACACCACAGATACCGATCGAAAAGATGACAGTGCTGCAACTCCAAGATGAATTACGTAAGAAAGGTTTATCGATAGCAGGGAAAAAGAAGGTCCTACTAAATCGATTGCAGAAAGCAATAGACGACGAAATCGATGGATCGGAGATTGACGAGACGGATGACAGCAGTGACGACGAAGAGGTTAGTCAACAGACAGTGGGGCATCGGGCACAGGATCGAAGACAGCGCAATTCGCAGCCACTGGGGCGTACCACACGTCAACAGACGAGACGTCATAGCTCGCCGAAGCGAACCGACCGACGAGTTCGAACACAAGAATCGGTAAGCGAAAGTGAAGTCGACCAGGAAGAAGCTCAAGATGAAACGCGAGTGCAAGCAAATCGTCGGCACGGTGTGCCAAGCGAACGAGAAATGACACAGGTAAATCACATGGCGAGTGTATTTACTATCAAAGACGTTGAAGGAAGTATTCCTACTTTCACCGGCGACGATAAGATGACCATCCAAAATTGGATTGAGGAGTTCGAGGATACGAGCGTCCTGTTGCGATGGAGCGATTTACAGAAGGTAATTTACGGGAAAAAGATGCTTCGCGGATCGGCGAAACAATTCATTGCCTTACAGCGGGGGCTAGTGTCGTGGGCGGCCCTCAAAGATCGTCTCATTAAAGAATTCGAAGTAGAGGTTAATAGCGCAACGATCCACACTCAATTGCAGAAACGTAAGCGTCAAGTCAACGAGACTCCGCGTCAATACGTGTACGCTATGCGAACGATCGCGAATCAAGGCCGTGTAGAAGACGAGGCCCTTATCCAATACATTATTGACGGCATTCCGGATGACGAAGCGAACAAGCAGATTTTGTACAACTCACGAACGACCGACAAGATGAAGAAGAATCTGGAGCTCTATGATCGCATGCGCGAAAAGTCAGGCCGGAAGAAACCAACAGGTAAAGCTGACGCAAAAGGCGAATCAAGCAAAGACAAGAAAGACGCGAAGGAAAAGAAGGACGCGAAGCAATCAGCAACAAAGAAGGCTCATTGTTTTGCATGTGGATCACCGGATCATGCAGTTAAGGATTGTCCCCACAAAGACAAAGGACCGAAGTGCTTCCGATGCGACCAGTTCGGACATGTGTCAAGTAATTGCGAACAACCAGCCAAGACAAGCAAGAAAGACGAAAAAATCAACCGAGTGACAGTTGACGAAGAGACAATCGCAATTCAAGTTAACGGTACCGACACACTGGCTATACTGGATACAGGCAGTTCCAAAACGATTTTACGGGACGACGAATACGTGAAGATTGGCAGTCCTACGCTAAAACCGACGGCACGCTTATTTAGAGGATTTGGAAACGCGCGAAGCAAGGTGAAAGGCGTCTTTGACGCAGAGTTGACAATTCAAGACGAAGTTTATCGCAATGAAGTATATGTTGTTCCAGTCGAAACAATGGACGCGAAGATGCTCATGGGAAAAGACTTACTCAAACAGATGGATATCTGTATCCTCGGTGGACAGACAACATTCCGGAAGATAACGGCGATTGACGATGGAACACCCGAGCACGAAGTCAAGGGTGAAGAGAGTGTGTCGTGTAACCGACCTAAAGACGAAGATGACGATGAGGGCAGTGTAGAGTGGGAGCGATGTGGTTTGTCTACAATCAACTACGTTGAGCCCTCTGAAATCAGCGTACGAGGACCTTACGCAGAAAAGATCAGGAAGCTGATAGACGATTACAAGCCGATCAAGCAGGTGCAGCCCAAAGTCGAGATGAAGATTGTGCTGAAAGATCAAGAACCCGTTCGCGCCAAGCCACGGCGACTGTCAATACAAGAAAGACAGATCCTACAGAAGCAAATCGATGAATGGTTGCGAGACGGAATCATCAAGCCCAGTAGAAGCCCATATTCGAGTGCCGTGGTACTCGTGAAGAAGAAAGACGGGACTTATTGCGTCTGTATAGATTATCGTCCAATCAACAAGAAGATTATTCGAGGCCAGTTTCCAACACCGTTGATCGAAGACTTCATCGATGATTTGGCCCCAGCCCGAGTTTTCTCGGTGATCGACCTGAAGAATGGCTTCTTCCACGTCCCAGTTGCGGAAGACAGTCAACAGTATACGTCCTTCGTGACACCTGACGGACAATATGATTTCCTGTTTTCCCCATTCGGCCTGTGTAACAGTCCGATTGAGTTTCTAATATTCATGGAGGAAGTTTTCTATGAACTCATCAGGCGAGGCATTCTCCGCAAGTACTTAGATGACGTAGTCATACCGGGTAGAACTGAAGAGGAAGCAATGTACGGACTTCGTGAGACCCTGAGAGTCGCAGCTGAAAATGGGTTGGTGATCAATTGGAAGAAATGCAAGTTCCTGGAACGAGAGGTGGAGTTCCTAGGACATATTGTCGGAGGCGGCTTTGTCCGTCCCTCCAACGAAAAGATCAAAGCAGTGCAGAAGTTTCCGAGGCCCAAGTGTCGAAGAGATCTCCAAAGTTTCCTTGGATTAACAGGCTATTTTCGCAAGTTTGTTTTAGATTACGCAATTATCGCTCGACCACTATCTGATCTCCTGAAGGGCAGTAAGGGGTTTAGTTTCGGGGCGGCGCAGGAGGAGGCGTTTGACAGATTGAAGACAATGTTGTCAAAGGAGCCCGTGCTGCGAATCTACAAGCCGGACGCAATCACGGAACTCCATACGGATGCCAGCAAGCTGGGATACGGGGCAATTCTGTTGCAGAAGGACTCAGTAGACGACAGCTTCCACCCAGTCTACTATATGAGTCGCAAGACGTCGGATGCCGAGCAGAAGCTTCACTCGTATGAATTGGAAGTGCTCGCCATCGTTAACGGGTTGAAGAAATTCCGAGTCTATCTCCAAGGTATCAAATTCAAGATCGTAACGGACTGTGATGCATTCCGGAAGACGTTGGACAAGCGTGACCTGCCGGCCAAGGTTGCAAGATGGGCGTTGTTCATGGAAGAATTCCAATACGAGGTGGAACATCGAGCGGGATCACGTCTGCGACATGTAGACGCCCTCAGCCGCTATCCTGTCCTAGCCGTAGACGACACGGTTACACAGATGATACAGAAACAACAGGACGAAGACGAGAGGCTACGGGCGATAAAACGGATACTGGAGAAGGAGCCGTACGAAGATTATATAGTCGAGAACGGTTTATTAATGAAAAGAGTCGATAACAAGGTCGTCATAGCGCTTCCTAACAGTATGCATATGGACATCATTCGCAGAGCCCATGAAAACGGACACTTCAGTGTAAAGAAGATGTCCGAAAGCATCAAGGGGGACTTCTACATCCCGAAGTTGAAAGAGAAGCTTGAGAGGTTCATCAGCTGTTGTGTGCCATGCATTCTGGCGGAGAGAAAGAGAGGAAAGACAGAAGGCGAGCTTATGCCTATCCCGAAAGGAGATATACCATTGTCGACGTATCACATCGATCATCTCGGCCCGATGACATCAACGTCGAAGCATTACAAACACTTGTTCGTGGTTATCGATAGCTTCTCGAAGTTCGTGTGGTTATACCCCACCAGGACAACAAATGCGAAGGAGGTAATTGCTAAGTTGACGATGCAGCAAATGACGTTTGGCAACCCACAACGGATCATCAGCGATCGAGGCACAGCATTCACATCAGGCGAATTTAGGGACTACTGTACGTCAGAGAATATAGAGCACGTCAAAATCACCACCGGAGTACCTAGAGGGAATGGCCAAGTCGAGAGAGTCAACAGGATCATTATACCAATACTAACGAAGCTGGCTTTGGATCATCCCGACAGGTGGTACCGCTATGTGGACCAGGTTCAAGGTTGCCTAAACAGCACGTATCAACGGAGTATTGGAATGACGCCATTTGAACTGATGTTTGGCGTAAAGATGCGGCGGAAGGAAGATCCACGGATTCTGGAACTTATCGAGCAAGAATCGGCCGAGTGGTTCGAGAATAAACGAGAGGACCTACGTAGTTTAGCCAAAGCGAATTTGTATAAGATACAAGAAGAAAACCGGCGTACGTTCAACCGAAACCACAAGGCCGCTATATTGTATGTACAAGAAGGGCGACATCGTGGCCATCAAACGGACACAATTTGGTCCCGGACTGAAAATTAAAAAGAAGTTTCTCGGTCCGTACAAAGTATCGCCGGTGAACGGCAATCATCGTTATGAGGTGATTCGAGTTGGAGAAGGAGAAGGTCCGAAAATAACGACTACGGCAGCGGACTACATGAAGCCATACCAGTATCAGGGAGATGACTCTTCGGGGACCGAAGATTAGCAGAATGGCCGAGTGTAGGAGTGGGCCCCTAGTTCGGTGGCGCTATCGGCAGATGGCCCGCGCGCAGGGCGCGGCCAGAGTCAGTGTGTTCAGTCGACCGCTCAGAGAAGGACTGATTGTATTTTATCCGCATTAAAGTCATTTAGTTTTAATACAAAGAAAACGTCCGTTCTTACACCATCCTCGGTATCGTAACCCTACATACATGTGTATATCACAGAAAAAAATTACTACTTAAAAATAAAAATGTAATGTGTCTGAAGTTGTTAATAATACTACCGCTTTGTTTTTTTCGAGGTAACAACATATACACTACGATACGTGTACTTAGCGCCTCTTTTACCTTTTTTTTAAAAAAGGTAATTTTGTACAGATATCACGCCTTTTTGTAGTGTTACGCATCTTAATCTGAAGTTTTTAATAATTAATCTGAAGTTATTAATAATATATACATTGCCGGACATTGCTTTTATGTAAAATATGCATCTATATTATGTCGCTTGTATAAATTATTTCTTACCAACTTTTTCTAAAAATAATATAATACGGAGGAAAGAAATCATTCCATCTGTTGATCATACATATTCGATTTATATTTTGCATCGTAATAAACAACGTACATATACAAGATCGGTATATGAGAAAAATGCCGATGCGAGTATATAATCTAATACACAGTTTATTTTTTTTACATACACTTTTTTTTCTGTGATTATCTAGTAGTTACATCTCCGATCGTAGTTACACATCTCTCTCGCTTGAACTTAAATTATCGCGCCTTACAAAACAATAGGTGTTTCTCTAACAATACTTAGGAGAATATGCCCTTGTTACGCCGTGACTTTAATTATTACCACTATAAAGTCCGTTTTATTGCCAGATATCAACTTATACAAAGTAATGTAATAATATATCACATATGTAAACACATAGATAATTCCTTAATATTTTACAATCATCCTTGAGCAGTTAAATAGGGAAAAACACAGTACTTATGGAAAACAAGATTTTTATAAAGAGTATGACAGATTCATGTTACCTCTTTCCTTTGATATTTCTTTATGAGCTATATTGCACAAGAATATGCTTAAATCAAGATTTTGTGATGTATTATCCGTAATTATCCATCATAATTTTTTTATATAATTATCTTTGCTATTTTGCGTAAGTTTATTTTTGTATCTGAATATCTGTTTAAAGAACAAGAGATGAAAACTTTTACAACTGCCTGCTATGTTATTGGTTAAATCAATCATTGTATATTACTGTCCAATTAGATTGTAAATATATACTAAAATATTGATTAATCTGATTGATTTTAATATAATGTCACACCTATAACACTGCGCAATATCAACGTTAAATAAAAATTCAACCTAATAACTAAATTGCAAAGTTTATTTGTACAATCGTAAGTCAATAGACATTGTGTCCTTCAGAAATATTACGAATTACGACATCCATATAATCAACGTTTCTATATCAACATATTAATTCTATCGCATCTCTGCAGTTTCATAGTAGGAAGTCACTTAGCATTATTCATTAATATTACCCCCCGCTATTTTGTCTACTATATAACTATTTAAAAGTTCTATCCTGTGTATCGGATAACGTTATCAAAGAGCAAATTATACAATGATGAAGCAGTCTTAAACAAATTGGCGCGATGTATATCTTTACAGGAATCTGAGGAACTGCGAGTCGCAGACGCCGATATCAATCATATAACTTTCAATCTCTTCCATCAACTTTGGTATTTGATCTAATATTATATATTTTGAATTAAATAATCGGGTTTGTTAGATTGGGCACGTATTACTGAATTTTTCGACACATGCAATTATTTGAAGACGTCTTCCAACGAAATTTCATTTTTCCAATATTCCTCCCGCATAATTGTATATATTTTCACCACCATTAACCAACTTTTTACCACCTCAGTGCTGATTCGATATCTAGAAGGCTCTTCACATATGTCCACAATGCATCTTGTCAAGACGATGCTATCTGTCGCAAAGACTTGCGTATATGGCACGATATAATACACCTGTACGGAAAATATTTCTCTATATTTATTTACATACAACAAACAGTTAAGTCTATAGGCACGAGGAAAGAGCGGGCCTCTGTTCACATTTAACGTTCACGCCGCGATGATGATATTCGTGTTATGCACGATGCTTCTGTCGAAATCGAGGAATCACATGCCGGAAAAGTTTTACTTAGGTATTTATCATTAAGAATACTTTGTATAATTCTTTTTTATGTTATTTTTTAATTTTTTCTTATTAGATTATAGTACAAGATGAACAAACACATTTTTCCAGCGAGTAGATGGGAACCTTTTGATCCAACGAAAAGTTACGACAAGTATACAGTGTCGGATAAAAATAGGAAGAAAGATAAAATTTGATAAACTTAGATTCAACGAATTGTCCAATTTCTTTTAAAGGATTCAGATTCAAAGGACTGTAAATATTATAACCAGATAAATAACTTTGTTTCATCGTACAATTGATTTATTATACAACAGATTGTAATGTGTATATATACATATACACATACAAATATATATATTGTAGCTACATTGTATTTTTAAGGACTGTGATTTTAATTCATTTAGTTATGTGATAATATTTAATTCATTTACTCGATTATGTAGCTCTACTAAATTACAGTTCTTTGAATCTGAATACTTTAAACGTAATTGGACAATTCGTTGAATCTAAGTTTAGCAGATTTTATCTGTCTTCCCATTTCTATCCGACACTGTATACTTGTCGTAACCTTTCATTGGATCAAAAAATTCCCATCTACTTGCTGGAAAAATGTGTTTGTTTCTTTCATACCATGATCTAATGAGAAATAACATAAAAGAGAATTATACAAAGTATTCTTTTAATGATAAATACTTAAGTAAAACTTTTCCGACATGTGATTCCTCGGTTTCGAAAGAAGCATCGTGCATAACACGAATATCATCGTGAACGTCAATGTGAACAGGGGCTCGCTCTTTCCTCGTGCCTAATTGCAATATTACATACATTAAAATAACATGCCAACATTGTGCTATTACTTCATAAGTTTTATCATTTAGTATATTTACCTTAGTTACAATAAAATCGTAAAACGTATAATGGTGCGGTAATATAAGAACCTCCTCAACATATATTAACAGATCTGCCATTACTGTTTTACTTTAAGCTCGCTGAATTCACGCCTTGGAACTTCTAAACATCTCTAAAGAAGCTGATAGATAGAATTACCTGTATCTGAAAATTTAATTTATGCAGCAGAACATTATATATCACACCAATGTTATTCCAAAAGTGACACTGGAGTATTTCTAAATCACTGAGACATTCACCTTTCTTCATTGTAACACTCCGACGATGGCCAGATCCATCCCAATAACTGAATGTGACCTCAATTTCTTCTTCCTTCAACGCGTTCTGCTTTTTACCCTATTCTTGCCTGAATTCTTCCCTAAGTTTATTTTCGTCCTCCTCCCTTTCCTTATCCGGCAAGAAACTTGTATCGATCTACATCTGGATTTTTCTTAATCTTCTTAATCGCGGAGCCATCAGATTGCACATTTTCTGACTGCGGGGATTTTTCGGCATTGTCTTCGTCAGAAGACATCTCAGCTTCATCTTCGTCTTAAATCACATAACATTCAGAGCACTGGGCAACTTATACGAACGATATCATCGTAGTTACTATAAAATCTCCCATTTATGCGGAGGAATTATCGTATCGTTCGTAAGTTACTACAGAATTAAGTAACGCTCGCGTAAATGTAGTATAGGTTAGATTACCGGTTTCTTACAAAATTTTACATAAAACGCGAGATTCACTTATGGGAGCTTTCCAGCAAGTGACACAAGCCGACACAAACGTCGTTCTATCTTTCTTCTTTGGCAATGAGTAACAAAGACAAAACAATACCTGTGTCGACCACATAAAAAAGCCTCCGCGTCGACGTCCATTGGCGTATCAGCTTCCTCTCGCACATCATCCCTATTCTCGTCCCATGTCATGGCGAGGATCGATGCCGCAAACAGATCATTATTGATCTGTTTGAGGGCCCATTTCTTTCTTGAATTTGCCCTGGCCTGGCGGCGGTTTATTTCAATCTGGGAGGCGACACCGACCCGCATACGAATCAACTGGTGATCCGATAATGTTTCTGCGTCCGGTACCACCCCCCATCCATTTATGCAGCGCGCGGCGGCGGGGGTTGCCCAGGTGATATCGATCACCGAAGAGCCCCGCCGCCGTACACATGTCCTTGCTCTGCCTTCGTTAATAAGGCACAGACCATTTTCCGCCGCCCAGGCCTCTAATGTTCTGCCCCTCACGTTTGTGACCGGGGACCCCCATAACGCGGACTTTGCGTTGAAGTCCCCGGCCACAACCACCCGACCAGGTTTGTTTAGATCGTGTAGCTTCTCCATACACGTCTCTAACTGTTCAAGAAGCTGTTCGAACCTGGCCAGGTTCCACCTTGGGGGGGCATAAACACTTATGAAAGAGATGGACCCCCATTTTGCTGCCACATATCCCGCACCAGCCTCAACGAGAGAGCATAGCGGGGATTGCGGCAATGCGTTCCAATATATAGCGGCAGAGCCGCCAGTATCCAGCAGCCAGCAGGGGTGGCCCGCTGGCACTGTATACGGCTCCGCCACTATTCCCAATCCGCACCCGCGCTCAGCCATATTCTGTAGAAACAGATCTTGGGCCGCGCGGGCGTGGTTGAGATTGATTTGGAGGACCTCTAGGGACATTTCGAAGCCTTGTTCCCGAGGTCCTCCACCTCCATCTGCTGTTCATCAGCAGCACTAGGTGTTAGTGCTGCCTCTGGTTGTGTCGTTATGGCGGGATCCGTCCACCTTTCGGAATCCTCGCCTATTGGCCATTCCACACTTTGAGATATCTCATTGGTCGACACTGTTGCGTTATCCATGTCAATCACCTCCTCAACCAGTGATACCGTCAGGACCGGTTTAGGTATTGGTTCTTCCGTACTGAAAGTGTACTTCTTCCTTCCTTGTTTGAGAGCGTCTACCTTCGTTTGGGTTAGATTGATTCTCGTGTTTTCAATCACCCGCGGAAGTTTTACAGCGGGTTTCCTTTCACTGGATTCAGGTTTGGGACCCGGGCCTTTAGTCCCCGTACCTGCTTTACTTGGACCAGGCGTGGGATCCGGCTTATGGGCTTTGTCCCCAACGTCCGACTTCCTCGCACTCTTTTCCTTAACGGCAGTCGTTTTTAGATTCCTGCCCTTTCCTCCTTTGCAGGCTTTTCCACCTATTCGGTGGTTCGATTGAAGACCTGCATCCGCACAAATAACACAGTGTGCCGGCGCCCGGCACGCACTGGCCAGGTGTCCTTCGTTCCCGCACCTATAACATAGGCCTGATCGATCGTTAGTGCTTTTGCACGTAGCCCGCGTGTGTCCCATGGCCATACACTTGAAACATTGCAACGGCCTCTTTTGGAGAATTTCCAATTTAGCCCTGGACCACCCCACGTTGAGTCTAGACTCCTTGGCAACCTTGTTTATAGATTCCAGGGGGAGTGTGGCTAGGGCCGTGTACAGCCCGTTGGAGGTTTTTTTACGGGGGCCCACCTTGATCGACATGGGGGAGATTTCCCCAACGCTCGCCAACGCTTCCATTATATCTGCCTCAGTGACTGATACCTCCATGTTTGTTAACCTTACTTCATATGTAAGTTTGGGTCTCGCGACCCAAACTCCTTCCCTTTCCGAGAGCACCTCTATCATTTTAGCAGCCAGCGCATCAGCCTTCTCCCTGTGGCCTGGACCAGCCACCTCAAAGCTCAAGGCCGATGTGGCCGTACGCCTGACGTTGGGCGCTTTGTCGATGCCAAGATCCGACAATTTAATTTTTTGTCTGGCCTCGGCAACTGTCTCCGTATACTTTTCTTCCGGGCATGTCAGTATGACAGCCGAAGTTCTAGGGATCCTCCTTTTCTTCGTTTGGGACGACGTTCCTACCGACGAAGGCATTGGCTGTTTAGCCGCTCTCTCATCCTTGTTTTCCGATAGGGCAGTTTTTTGCGACGGGTTGTTCTTCTTAGCTGCTAATTGTGACCCAGCTACCTTCTCCTTTCCTTTCTTTCCCTTGTTTTTCCCGCCCTTCACTACTGTTACCCACGTCTCAAACTTAGATTGGAAGCCTGCAGGCTTAGCAAGGGGGGTTGTTGGGGAATTCTTAGTTTCCAACTTTGCAATCTCCTTCTTTCCTCCTTTTGGAGGATTGGTATTCGCGTTTCTCTTATTTGCGGCATTAGCTGAGGAGGTAATCTCTCCGACTGTTTGTGGAAGTTTTACTTCTGTCCCGTTTCCAATGGGGAAGTGACCCTTAGCCATCATCTCTAAGAAATTGTCAACCTTCTGTGAGAGAGACATGCATACGTCCACTTTATGTGATATGGATGCAATGTCCTTCTTAATGGCGCTTGGGATCTTTTCTTCTTCCGTATTGGCACCCACCTTTTCCACTTTCCTTTTGGATGCGGGGGGCACCGCTGGTGATATTATAGCCGACTTCCCTTGGAGAGCCGGCCTATTGGCCGCCGGCATGCCCTCACGTCGGATCTCCTCAAGGATTTCTTCTCTACGGCATACCTCCTCCTCTTCTTTATCCTTGTCCTCCACCTTCTCCGGTTCCAATTCGGTTACCTCCATCATCATTTCCTCATCCTCCTCTTCCGAGTCGGTGAGTATGCGTGGCGGTGCCTTCCTCTTTCTTTTCCCTCCATGGGATTCGGGAGAGGGGGCTCTACTCTCCGGTTGGCGTTGAGAAATTGCTAGCAGTCGTTGCTCCATGGCCCCCATTTGCCGTTGGAGCTGATCTGTCTGTTCCCTCAACCGGGTATTTTCCTCCCTCAGTGTGTGGAGGTTATCAATCTCCAGCTGTTGGTCTGAGATTTTTTTTCTTAATTCCTCCATTTCTACATCCCGGTTAACCCCAACAAGAGGGTCCCCCAGGCGCATTACCAGGTGTTTCGTGGCAGCAGCAATTGTTGCCACCGAGCTCACCATCACCCCTCTGTAGGTGCCTTTTACATTCTCGTTTCCACTAATTGCCTTATCCAAGCCCCGGATCGCCTCTAGTATTACCAAGGGTATGTCTAGGGTGGGGGTGCCATTAAGCGCCTCCAACTCCTCCTTTTCTCTCCTCTTCCTTGTAGTGGATAGCTGTGCTGGAACTGAGGGATCCTTCAGGTCCTGAAGTCTTTTTTCAGCATTAACCAGTCTCTTCTCGCAGGCCATTATCTTCCTGATTACTCCAACACCTGTCGTAATCTGGCCGCCTGCCCTTCCGGATCCTTTTCCTCCTATAAACCTCTTTTCCTCTTCGGAGAGGTTTCTTCTTTCTTCCTCGGAGAGGTTTTGTAGATTTATCCCCTCAGGAATAATCCCCTCTACTTGAGAGATACCCGGGTCTTCACTAACAAACTCTATGTCAGAGTCCGAGTCATTTCCGGCTTTACTGTTCGCCTGTGATCTGCTCGTTGGATCGTCCTCGTTCTCGCTATCTGGCATTAGACCATGTCTGTCGCGAAAATCTGGTCTTGTTCCACGAGCAGACCTCGACCTAGATCTTCTTCTGGTGTCTAGGGAGGAAGCACGCTTACGCGATCTTGTCTTCCGCGACTTCTTCCTCTCTGAGTCAGAGCATCCCTGTCTCTTCTTTCCGTTTACAAACCGTTGGACAGGTTTGCGTGGGAGAGGACGAGGAAATTCTTCCTTATATGGGGCGATAGCTGCTTCCACGCCCGAGCTCGCCTGCAACTCGGGGGTCGGCCCGTCGCTTGTTAACGACGAGGGGGGTACCGGGACAATATCCCCCCCCCCGCCGGTCCCTGGTATCCGATTCCAGGGCGTTTTGCTCCTTGTTACTTGACATATCCATATTCTATTTGAGATGGTTTATTATTCGGGGTGTCCTTCCCCTAGGCCGGTTGTCCGCCAAGACTGACGGGCCCGACCCTCCCGGGCTCGGGTGTCCCCGGGTTCGCCAAACCCGAGTCGGAGACGCCACTCCAAGAGCCCAGCATGGACTCCCGGAGGCCGCCCCCGACCCCTGGGGACACCGCCGCCGACGGACGCCCCCCGAAGGACCCCACCCCCGCCCCCGCGGACGGACGAGAGGATCGGCCGAGTAACTCGGTCCCAGCCTCACGCCACCCACGAGGACGGGGAATAGAGCCTCCGAGGGCCGCCCGCCGGACGGCTCCTTCCCGATACACCAATAAGTTATTACCGGTGCTTACTGATAGTATTCAGACCCGCCGACCCCGACCTCGAAAGATGTTCGAGCGGCCCGACGGGGGCCGCTCTCCCCCTTAGGACGGTTGGGAGAGCAAAGGCTCATCCCTCACGGCCCCGTCCGGGCCGAGCGAACTTATTATAGAGGTCGCCTACCTCGCGAGTCCTAAAAAGGACTCCCCGGTCCACGACAGCCCAAGGACTGCCGTAGGTTACGGTACTGGTGTGCTCGGGCACTCCGGGTTCGCAAAACCCGTACTGGAAGGCCACCGCCGGGCCCCAAAGGGTCCGGACGGGTGTCCCCCAGCCCCTGGAGGGCCGTTGACCCGCCCTTATTAACTCTTTTTTATTTTCTTCCATTTTATTTTCTCTTTTCAAAATCATCAAAAAATTAGAAAAATTTTAGCACCGATTTCAAGAAAATCGATTTATTAATGAAAAATTATCCATTAATAAAAAATTAAACTTATCCTCCAAAAATTAAACAAAATTTCGACACTTGACTCCTATTTCATATATAATTCTTTAAGATTCAGTTAATTAATTCCCGAAAAATTGGAAAAATTTTGTAACCGGTTTCCAAAACGATCGGTAACGAAAAATTATATACTTTATAGCAAACCCCAGGAAATTCTACCCTTATTTCATATACAATTCTTTGAAATTCGGTCAATTAATTCCCGAGAAATTGGAAAAATTTCGTAACCGGTTTCCAAAAAGATCGGTAACGAAAAATTATACATTTTATGGCACTCCCCAAAAAATTAAAAAAATTTTGGCACCGGTTTTAACTAAATTGATAAATCGGTAGATTAATATAAAATTAAATTATTAAAATTTTTTAACTTGTTTCAACAAAAGCGGTAGTCACATTAACGGTCGTTACATTACTTAAAAATTAAACCCCTCGTCGCAATCTCGTCCGAACCAGTTTCCAGTTGCAATTAAACCCATCCTCGAAAAATTAATAAAATTTTTGAACCAAAAAATTGGAAAAATTTCTGATACCGGTTTCTAAAAAAATTGTTAACGAAAAGTTATACACTTTATGGCATTTCCCGGGAAATTCTACCCCTACTTCTACAATTCTTTGAGATTCGGTCAATTAATTTCCAAAAAATTGGAAAAATTTCGGTACCGGTTTCCAAAAAATCGTTAACAAAAAATTATACATTTTATAACACTCCCCGGAAAATTCTACTCCTGTTTTATATATAAATCTTTGAAATTCGGTCAATTATTTCCCGAAAAATTAGAAAAATTAGAAATACCGGTTTCCAGAAAATCGGCAACAAAAAACTATACACATCATGGCACTCCCCCTACTTCAAGTTATACACTTTATGGCATTTCCCGGAAAATTCTACCCCTACTTCATATACTTTATATATAATTCTTTCAGATTTGGTCAATTAATTTCCGAGAAATTTGAAAAATTTTTGATACCGGCTTCCAAAAAGATCGATAACGAAAAAATTTACACTATAGCACTCCCCGGAAAATTCTACCCCTGTTTCATATACAATTCTTTGAGATTTGGTCAGTTATTTCCCGAAAAATTAGTAAAATTAAAAAAAACCGGTTTCCAGAAAATCGGTAACGAAAAACTATACGCTTTATGGCACTTCCCGGGAAATTCTATCCCTATTTCATATACTTTCGATAAAAAATCGGTCCACTAACGAATGAGTAGTTCGTGTACAGACAGACAGACAGAAGGCGATACTTATATATATAAATATTTTAATCGCCTGTATAATTATATATAATCATATATGATATCATATGTAAGTACGAAAATTTTGCTTTTTATATATAACGCTACATGAAATTATATTATATAATCATATAGGGTTATATATACTTCCATATGAATCTTATATGTATCCCATACATGAGTGCATATATCATCTATTGTTCATATCTAGTTATATTTGTCCACACAGCAAACTATATCTGAGATATAGCCAGATATCTTTATGCCTACAATTTTAAGTCAAATCTGAGATATCTTATTTTCAGATATTTACAGAATATCTACAAGATATCATTACTCGATATCACATTATATCTTTGAAAAAGACATCTCTGCAACATTTGCATTCGAATATATGGCTGATTCATACCCATACAGCACAAAACGTTTTCAAAAAATATTTCTAAATATTTCTATAAAAATATTGCGAGAAACATTTTAAAATGGTTTTAGGGATATTTTAAAATGGCTTAAAAACCTTTTATAACATTTTTAAGAATATTTTAAGAATTTTTTAAAAATATTTTTAAAAACGTTCTTTTTTATCACCCAGACAAAATTTTCTTAAATATTTGAAATGTATTTTTAAAATATTAATTTAAATCTACATATTTATTGTATCATAATCTTGTTTCAAAATATTTAAAAAATATTTTTATTTTTTATTGGTTTTGTAATTTTTTTTCAAATATTTTTAAAAATGTTTTTGAAATATTATGAAATATTCTTAATTAAAGATGTATGTCGCTTATGTCAAAATAAAGGGATAAAGCTGAAATTTACAGAGATTGATGTGCACTTTATATATCCCAAAAACCTGTATTAAATTTGCGATCGATTGTCCGACCCGTTTTTGAGATATTTACTTTAAAAGTTACAGAAATTGTATATATGATTTAATATATTGTTCCTGTTATAGCAAAATTATGAATGTGCATTTTGCAATCGGTTAAAGACGCGAGAAAGAAAGAGAGAAAAAGAAAGAGAGAAAAAGAGAGAGAGAGAGAGAGAGAGAGAGAGAGAGAGAGAGAAGGAGAGAGAAGGAGAAGGAGTGTGTATACTAGGTCTAGGAGTGGGACAAAGAAAAAAGGTAAGGATGTATTTTATTTTTGTCATCTATCTTTTTTGCATTTTCCGTTTTTTTCATTTTCCAGGGAAGTGCTAAAAAGTGTATAATTATTTGTTACCGAATTTTTTGGAAGCAATAGATTCTGAGCCCGCGCGAAGCGCGGGCCAAGCATCTAGTATATACATATATATACATATATATATATATATATATATACATATATATATATATATATATATATATATATATATATATATATATATATATATATATATATATATATATATATATATATATACATATATATATATATATATATATATGTATATATATATATATATATATGTATATATATGTATATACTAGATGCTTGGCCCGCGCTTCGCGCGGGCTCAGAATCTATTGCTTCCAAAAAATTCGGTAACAAATAATTATACACTTTTTAGCACTTCCCTGGAAAATGAAAAAAACGGAAAATGCAAAAAAGATAGATGACAAAAATAAAATACATCCTTACCTTTATATATTTTATATATTTATTTACCTTTATATATATATATATATATATATATATATATATATATATATATATATATATATATATATATATATATATATATATACTTTCCATGTAAATCCCAGGTAGCACACATGGTCTTATTGATGTCAATTTAAGGTCATATTTCGTCCACGACGTCATATGTCCTTTATATGACGTGTATTTGGCGTCCTATTGTGGACGAAAGTATGACGTCATGAAAAGGACATAAATTAGACGTCATTTTAAGATCAAATTTGGTATACAACAATTTTATTTTTATTTTTTTAGTTTTTCTTAATTAAAACAGAAGCTTGCAAGACATTGCAGGAACATTACAAGTTGCAATGTAATGTTGTAAAGACAATTGCAACATTTCGTTGAAATATTAGAACATTGCAGAAATATTATAAGAATAATTGAAAATATAGTACTATAACTTACTCCGCGAACATATATGCACATACATACATAAAGAATAGATTTTTTTTAGATTTATGTTTCTTTAAATTTGATTCCTAATTATTTTTCAACCTTGATTCAATTCATTAAATAAATTCTTTATTTTATCAGGTAACGTCTTTAGACGTTATCATGTATGTTGTTAACGTTATTATATAAATATTATATTATGTTAAATATACAAATTTCATACTAATAATTATTATACATTAATTGTAATTGCGTTATTATTTTTAATATTTACCGGTTATTATCATTACACGATTTTTGAACACTGTAAAGATATGTTATATAAGAGTATAAGCAACAAGGAAGCGTCAGAATCAAAGGATTACCACTAGTCCGTTCCATCATCGATGTCAAGCGACATGGGTGACCCGCGCGGCTGTATGCACACACGACATATACATAATAAATGTATTTTCTTTTTTTTTTGTTTTTCTAAAATTCTTAATTCATAAAAGCATAACGGCATATACATACCTTTAAATGACTTATGTTATTTTTAAAGCATTTTTAAAATTATTATGAACATATTTTATTTTTTTAAACAATATTTCTAAAAGATTTTACAAATATTATTGAATATATTTATTTGCAATCTTTTAAAAATATTTTTGAAAATATTTTTCTGACATGATCTGACGGACATAGAAACATTCTAAAAATATTTTTGTAAATTATTTTAAATTATTTTAATCTTTTTAAAAAATATTTTAAAAATATTTAAAAAACATTTTGTGCTGTATGGGTAGTTATAGCTCTTATATTTTATAAAAATCAACTCAAGTTTATTCGTAGCCAATAAAATAATCCTAGAGGACTTGAACACCGTACAGATTCGTCCCGGCGAAAACCACACGCCGCGAGGGAACTTAGAAAACTTTTGCTGGGGCTGCGTCAGAGGTAACAACCGCGAAGTGAAATCAACATGCCGCGAGAAGACTTAGAAAATTTTTGCTCGGGCGAGCCCTAGTAACATGTGCTGCCGCGACGCGGCTAGGTACATGCGCCAGTACCTTCTCGTAAGCAAAAATTCTTACGCACTAGGATAAAAGGAGAGCCTGTGAGATATTTGGCTCTATTATTTTTCGTGATACTTCCGAGATATCATGCAGTGCAGAGATGGAAAAATGCAAAATATTGGAATCCCACATAGCAAATAATATTGCAGAAATATTGCAGCAATATTATTTTTCCATTGCAATATTACAATGAAATATAGCAGAAATATTGCAGTAATATTACTGCAATATCTCAGTAATATTAAAATGTCCGCGCAAATGAATATCAGTAATATTACTGATATTTATTTCAGTAATATTACGTAATATTACTGCAATATATCAGTAATATTACTATAATATTTGCGTAATATTTGTATAATATTGCTAGGAATTAAACCATTTTAATAATTTTTATTCAATTTTATTGAATTATTTTTTTTTACATACAATATTAAAATTTTTACATACAATATTAAAATAATATTGATATTGTTAACGCAATAATATTATTTGTGTAATATTAGATAATAGAGGAAAGTCCCTTATTATGAGATAGGATCCTAATATGAGATGGCGAGGTTTCTTCATGATGAGATCAACAGATGGGGCCTATATAGAGCCTTTTAGCTTAACATACCTCATATTAGGATTCTGTCTCATAATAGGGGACTTCCTCTATTTATTATTGCTACAAATTAAATTATTTTAATAAATTTTATTAAATTTTATTAAATTGTTATTTTTAATAATAGTATTACATACAATAATAAGAAAATAATATTGATATTATCTTTCTATCTCTTTCTTCTTCAAAACTGCTCCATGCTACTCTGCACTGTATGAATTTCCACTGATAAAGAGTGACGTAACAATATAACATAATATAAAAACTGTAATTATTATTATTTATATCTGATTATACAAGGTGAGTTTTATTTTGTGTGCCAATTACCTTCGCTAATTATCTAAGAAAGTAATTGGTTTATTGGAAAAATGTTTCAGATAAAAGTTGGAGGGTTCATAGAGGAATAATGGATAATCTTATTAGATTTTGAATCTGGAACCCATGTTGAGCCCAGTAGGGTCCAAGTCAAATTTTTTAAATAAAAACTCCCATTTTTTATTACATCATCTTTTTCTACTAATTAATATAAACAACTTTTGTCTGAAACATTTTTTATTTGAACTATACTTTTTGAGATATTCAAGAAAAATTTAGTAATTTTTTTAATATTTAGTTTATGATATCTTGATAAATGCTTGTCGGAAGGAAAAATGATACAAGACTTTTTGACTTGATATGGTCTCAAGAATAACTGCTATTGCAATAATATCCCAATTTTTTTAAATATTTGTGTATACATTTCCTTGAAGCTTTCATGTGTACACAATTATTTAAAGAAATTAGAATACTATTGCAACAGTATATTCTTGAAACCAAATCAAGTCAAAAAGTCCTGTACCACTTTTCATTTCGACAAACATTTATTGAGATATTGTAAGCTAAATATTGAAAAAAATCCCAAGTTTTCCTTGAATATCTCAAAAAGTATAAGGCAAATAAAAAAATGTTTCAGACAAAAGTTGTTCATATTAATTAGTAGAAAAAGATGATACAATAAAAAAGGGGTTTCTATTTAAATAATTTGATTTGGATCCTATTAGGCTTCACACAAGTGGTCCCACGGAGCTATGCAAGAGACAGCGAGAGAAGACCGGGAATGATGGGGGTCAGTGCTGCGACCAAGCGCATAGCCACAATAGCGTTCTTCCCTCTACTTATGGCTTCTGCACACAGAAACGTTCTGTTTATTCGTGTAACAAACTCGTAATTTGAAAAGTTTAATATTGATTATATAAGAAATATAAATTTTAAATTTTATCCATTTATTTTATTTTACTTGCTGGCTCTTAATTAAAAATTAATTGTATATATAATCACCTTTTATTATTACAAAACAAATAACAAGTTATAAAATACTACTTATAAAATGTGTCTTAATCACTTTTATTCTCTGAAAGTACAAGTCAGTCTCTTTTGATTCCATCACATTTTTTGATTCAGATTTCTCTTTCTTTTAGTAAAAAATTCTTTAACTGATATATATTATCTGTGCAATACGTATGATTGTGTGATATCTTAATAACGTCTTAATGACGTTAATAAGATGTCATTAAAATGTCATTTGACATTATTTTGCTACTTAAAGTATTATATTTCAACAATATATTGCAGCAATATTACTGTAATATTTCAATATTATTTAAAAACCTGTAATACATCAGTAATATTTCTGAAATATTTCATTGTAATACGTAATATTTCTACTATATTGCAATATTACTGCAATATTTCTGTAATATTACGTGCTATGTGGGATAGTATTGAAGCATAATTTTGAATTTATTGCGAATTTTTATGAAAAGAACTTCTTTTATATTTGAAGAAGGACTCAGAATTGATGACAAAAATGAATTTCTTATGAGCTCTTAAGAATCATTTTAGAAGAGAGAATAAATATGGAAAAAGAATTAATTTTATAAATCGGGAATTTAAAAAATTCTTTTTTTCTTCTTGCTATTTAGGTTGTATGTAACATATCTGCTTTTAAATAAGGCATAGATATCCGACATATATGCAGAATCAGATATCATATCTGAGATAAAATTATCATGACTTTTTATAATCTTGGAGATGTCTCTGAGATATTCTCATGATATCTTGCACAATCAGATATTCCGTCATTCAGATATCTCCTAGATATCTTGGTGATACATTTTGCTGTGTGGATTGGAATTATATGTGCCCATATATAATTTTATATAAAGCATATATATATAAAGCACCAAATTTCATATTATATATAATTATATATAATCTTTTTTTCCTTGGTTGCTTGGTGTTTAACTGCCCGGGAAAAAAGAATTAGATCTGACCAGATCAAATTATATCTCTGTAGATCAAATTTGATCTGCTCAGATATGCTCAGATATGACTTCTCATGTTTGCGCAGATCTGGTCATATATGTTCATGTATAATTATATATAACTATGTATAGTGTAATCTGATTTTTGACGGCTCAGATCGGACCATATCTGTTCAAATTGGACCATATCTACTCAGATCGAACCATATCTAGCTGTAATTGAATTTCATCGAAACAGTCCAGATCTGACTGTATCTGTTTAGATGAACCATATCTATACTCGAATGCAATCCAAAATACATTACATCTATCCATATCTGTCCAGATATAAGTCGAACTGAGGTTGTGTTCGATCGAAACTGTTCAGATCTGACAATATCTGGCCATGTTTAACTATAATAAATTAAATGTTCGATGATCAATATTCGTCTAATGTGATATTTGAATATATAAATATTCTTAATTGGGTTAATTATTCTCTGGCGAAGTAAAAATTACTTATTCTGTTTGAATACACACCATTGACTGAAAATTGGTGTTCCATCTTATTATTATTTGTCATCTTAATACATGTTATTACGATAAATATTACCACATACCTCAGTGGTCGAATTGGTACGACACCCATCACGGAATGAGGGAGGTTCCAAGTTTGAACCCTGGCTGAGGTAATATTTTTCGCAATAAATTTAATTATTTAATTAAGACGCTTATATTATAAGCAAAATATTATAAGTAAAATTACATCAATTGAGAATGACCAGAATCCTTGGTCGAAATGCGGTGACAATTTGTCACGACAATTATAATCGTTGCCACGATTATAATCATTGCCAGTATATAGTCAATTGAAATTCTTAATTGGGATATAAATATGATTTTATTTATGTACATAGCAAATTAAAGATATTCAATTAAATATTTTTGATATAATTATATTAAAATAAGTTATGATAAAGATATAATTTGCAGAAGACAAGTATTTTTTTATAAACAAAAAATATTAGTTATTTGTTATAAAAAGCATTTTCGTCAATTCGCCTTATATATAGGTAAAATACAAAAGATAATCACAGAAATATAAGTTATTTTGTACATTGTAAGCTTATAGATAATGGATAAACAAAAGTAAAAAATTTTTTAATTTGATTATTATTTAATAGCTAGATTACATTAAAAATTTTTGTTGAAGTTATTTGAAGACTTGCATAAATAATTACAAACTCGAATAAAAATCATTAGACATTTTACATTTTTTACTTTTGCTATGTACTTCCGGGTAGCCGGGACACGTAGGATAAGGTGGTGAAGTAATACGTAGCCGCGGGTAACTCTGAGTAAGGTTATTGGGTGTCTCACTGTACATGTGCACTCGGATAGCCGGGCGTATCAAGAGTGATTAGCCGCCGCACGATAGCGCCGTGCTCGGGGTGGTTTGAGTCGCGAAGCGCACGCCCAGGCCTGCGTGACCACGCATTGTCGCTGTACACGCATACATCACAATTCCTCCCCTATTTCAAGTAAGCTTTGCGTTTACATTTTACGCTTCGCGATTCTTTCCGAACGGCGCACCGGTTTTACAATTTGATCGGTGTGCCGTTTCATATCGTTGTACCTATCTCGGTTCTAACTTCAAATGTCGACGGTGACAGCGCTTTGGTAATTTCAGCTTCCATACGTTTACCGCTGATTGTCCCGTGATTATTGATTATGACCGAGTCGCCTGGCTTGAGTACTACATTCCGTGAATGCGGGCGAGCGGCAATCTGTGCCTGTTGTTTATCGTACCCCTGATAACCGCCAACGATAGAAAACGATAAAAATTTTTTTATCGTTTTTAATATGGTTAGTGAATCGTTTATTTACGATACTCTATCAGAAATTCACGTTACAAAATACTTGGGATCCTAATGTAAATGTCTTATCAGCTGCACATCAGTTTCCATCGTTTTTAATATGGTTAGTGAATTGTTTATTTACGATACTCCATCAGAAACTCACGTTACAAAATACTTGGGATCCTATCGTAAATGTCTTATCAACTGCACATCAGTTTCTACACACAACATTTAATATGGTTAATGAATCGTTTGAATCGGTTTTAGTCAATCCATTTCAATCGTTACGAATCGTGAATTAAGGAAACAGATTCATACCGATTTATTTATTTTAATCGGTTTTTATCGTTTTGAAGAATGCCGCCCAGCGAGAAATGACCCATCGAATCGACGTCAAATTGACGTCGAAAACGTATATCGAAAAGTAATTGAAATATTCATCGATCTCGATGGAAATGTGGTATCACTTTCGATGACTTTTCAATTCAGAATAAATCGATTTCGACTCGATATTGATTACTATTTCCTCACTGCAGCTATTATTAGAAACATAAAACATGATCTTTTTCTTGTATTATACATTAAAATAAATAAATATATTCACATTCCACTACTTATGTGTTTAATAGTATATCGAAAATATATCAAAAATTATCTATTTATTTCTCCCCAATATCTTTATTAGAAGAGCACAAAACTTACAATAGAAATAATTTTTACAATTAATTTATTTATCTAGATAGAATTGCACATATATGCACATTTATTATTACAAAAACATATTACTTAAGTCTAGATAGAGTTGCATATATATGTATTTATTAACAAAAACATATATTATTTAAGTCTAGATAGAGAATATATATTGCACATATTGTATATTTATTATCACAAAAAAACAGATTTGACAGATTGACTTAGTGCAATTAACATAGATTGATTCAGTGTAATTAAGATTTAGGAAAGTTTGTCATTGAATGAAGTTTGTCATTAATGCATTTTTTTTACAAAGTCAATTCGTTTAAATTAAAAATAAATGATTAAAAGTAAAAGTAAATGGTTATTTTGTATCCCAAGTAAATTGCGCCATAACTTGTTCCTAATATACTGATCATATGTACGGCAAAATATAAATAGTCTTGTATGCAAAATGTAAAAAAAGACATAAATTGTAAACAAATTAATATTAGAATTAGTAGAACAGATGTATATTTAATTTTCTCTCTTTTATGAGTCTATATTTTTGAAATGTTTGTCTTTGAGAATAAAATGTCTGTACAAAATCAACATCTCTAACAATAAGTTAAATAACTGTTGAAATAGATATAATATAAACACTTGCTATGTTAAATGTCATAAATAGCATATAATAATTACTGATATACCCTTATGGAAAAATGCACTCAACTTTCGGTGTTAACCGTTAAAAAAAACACCATAGAAAAACTCTTAAAGTTGGGAGTGATTTCGGACCGCCAATTAAAGGTTAACCATCATTTGAAGGTTAATCTTCAATTGGCGGTCATACCCAATTTTAAGGGTTTTTCTTTGGATGATGGTTAACCTTCAAGTGATAGTTAACCTTCAATTAATGGTTAATCCTTAAAAATGACGGTATAAACCCTAAAAATATGAATCCTTAAATAAAAGTAACAAATATGGCGTCCCAATGAAAATCTCTTAAGGGCTCCGCTCGCTGAACCGGACTCCTCGCCTCGACTCTCCCTCTCGGATGCTAGCTGCCGCAACTCTCCCTTTCCTAGCGGTGAGCTCTCCCTGGTGATCCGACTCTCGCTCGGTTGGTCTCCAGAACACGCGCCGCAACGATCAATCCGTTAAGAAAGAGGTAACAGACTCGACACGTTCGAAGAAACGCAAGCAAGTGCGGCCATGACACTTAACGAGTAAGGAAAGAGGTGGGGCCGGCAGGGGCTCTTTGAGAGTGGCAACTCGCGCATCGCGCCATCTAATGTGGAACGATCGGGCGTTGTAAAACGCGAAAAGAATTCGAGCGCAATATCTGAACAAATTATTTAATTTTTAATAAGTTTAATTATTAATATTTATTTTCATAATTAAACTTATTTTTTATTTTGATAAATGTAAATACCTTATTGTATTAATATTTAATATTAATAATTTAATTAGTTGCTTAATTTAACTTCTTGTTTAATAAATGAGCGGATGTAGTACTGAAAATGTACCTGTTATATAATATTTTAATTTTCAAAATTGTCAAATTACAAACAGGAATTTTGTTGTGACTTTTACAGTTATAAAGTAACTATTTAATAGAAATGGAAGCCTAAAAAAATTAATATTGTAACGCAATTATTATAATGCTCAAATCATAAAATATTTACATTATCCATGTCTGCCAATACAATATAATTTTTTATTCATATTGTATTTTATATAATGGCAAGTTATTATATATTTGACAGGCAAATCAAAATAGCTTCGAATCGATATCGAAATGATGAAATATCGATGTCTTAACAAAAAATACATAATTTACCTGTTTACAGTCTGGCGCGATGAATGTATGTCACAAATAATCTCTTCTTTTAAAAAATGTTATAAAGCACAAACATCGAAATAAGCTCCAAATTTCGAGCATTATTTCGATATGGATGTAATATCGATGATTTCGACGTCAATTTGACGTCGATTCGATAGGTCATTTCTCGCTGGGGCGCCAGACTGTAAACAGGTAAATTATGTATTTTTTGTTAAGACATCGATATTTCATCATTTCGATATCGATTCGAAGCTATTTTGATTTGCCTGTCAAATATATAATAACTTGCCATTATATAAAATACAATATGAATAAAAAATTATATTGTATTGGCAGACATGGATAATGTAAATATTTTATGATTTGAGCATTATAATAATTGCGTTAAAATATTAATTTTTTTAGGCTTTCATTTCTATTAAATAGTTACTTTATAACTGTAAAAGTCACAACAAAATTCCTGTTTGTAATTTGACAATTTTGAAAATTAAAATATTATATAACAGGTACATTTTCAGTACTACATCCGCTCATTTATTAAACAAAAAGTTAAATTAAGCAACTAATTAAATTATTAATATTAAATATTAATACAATAAGGTATTTACATTTATCAAAATAAAAAATAAGTTTAATTATGAAAATAAATATTAATAATTGGACTTATTAAAAATTAAATAATTTGTTCAGATATTGCGCTCGAATTTTTTTCGCGTTTTACAACGCCCGATCGTTTCACATTAGATGGCGCGATGCGCGAGTTGCCACTCTCAAAGAGCCCCTGCCGGCCCCACCTCTTTCCTCACTCGTTAGGTGTCATGGCCGCACTTGCTTGCGTTTCTTCGAACGTGTCGAGTCTGTTACCTCTTTCTTAACGATTGATCGCTGCGGCGCGTGTTCTGGAGACCAACCGAGCGAGAGTCGGATCACCAGGGAGAGCTCACCGCCAGGAAAGGGAAAGCTGCGGCAGCTAGCATCCGAGAGGGAGAGTCGAGTCGAGGAGTCCGGTCCAGCGAGCGGAGCCCTTAAGAGATTTTCATTGGGACGCCATATTTGTTACTTTCATTTGAGGATTTATATTTTTAGGGTTTATACCGTCATTTTTAAGGCTTAACCATTAATTGAAGGTTAACTATCACTTGAAGGTTAACCATCATCCAAAGAAAAACCCTTAAAATTGGGTATGACCGCCAATTGAAGATTAACCTTCAAATGATGGTTAACCTTCAATTGGCGGTCCGAAATCACTCCCAACTTTAAGAGTTTTTCTATGGTGTTTTTTTAACGGTTAACACCGAAAGTTGAGTGCATTTTTCCATAAGGGTATATCAGTAATTATTATATGTTATTTATGACATTTAACATAGCAAGTGTTTATATTATATCTATTTCAACAGTTATTTAACTTATTGTTAGAGATGTTGATTTTGTACAGACATTTTATTCTCAAAGTCAAACATTTCAAAAATATAGACTCATAAAAGAGAGAAAATTAAATACACATCTTTTCTACTAATTCTAATATTAATTTGTTTACAATTTATGTCTTTTTTTACATTTTGCATACAAGACTATTTATATTTTGCCGTACATATGATCAGTATATTAGGAATAAGTTATGGCGCAATTTACTTGGGATATAAAATAACCATTTACTTTTACTTTTAATCATTTATTTTTAATTTAAACAAATTGACTTTGTAAAAAAAATGCATTAATGACAAACTTCATTCAATGACAAACTTTCCTAAATCTTAATTACACTGAATCAATCTATGTTAATTGCACTAAGTCAATCTGTCAAATCTGTTTTTTTGTGATAATAAATATACAATATGTGCAATATATATTCTCTATCTAGACTTAAATAATATATATTTGCAATTATAAATACATATATGTACAACTCTGTCTAGCGACTTAAATAATATATGTTTTTGATAATAAATACATATATATGCAACTCTACCTAGACTTAAGTAATATATTTTTGTAATAATAAATGTGCATATATGTGCAATTCTATCTAGATAAATAAATTAATTGTAAAAATTATTTCTATTGTAAGTTTTGTGCTCTTCTAATAAAGATATTAGGGAGAAATAAATAGATAATTTTTGATATATTTTCGATATACTATTAAACACATAAGTAGTGGAATGTGAATATATTTATTTATTTTAATATATAATACAAGAAAAAGATCATGTTTTATGTTTCTAATAATAGCTGCAGTGAGGAAATAGTAATCAATATCGAGTCGAAATCGATTTATTCTGAATTGAAAAGTCATCGAAAGTGATACCACATTTCCATCGAGATCGATGAATATTTCAATTACTTTTCGATATACGTTTTCGACGTCAATTTGACATCGATTCGATGGGTCATTTCTCGCTGGGGATGAATGTACGTCACAAATAATCTCTTCTTTTAAAAAATGTCATAAAGCACAAACATCGAAATAAGCTCCAAATTTCGAGCATTATTTCGATATGGATGTAATATCGATGATTTCGACGTCAATTTGACGTCGATTCGATAGGTCATTTCTCGCTGGGCGGGAACGGGGCAACTACTAGCGCCAGGAGTCGGAGGCTCGGCGTTCGGTGTCCGGGGCGGCTACCGCCAGGAGGTCCTTATAGGAAGAGATCCCTCCAGTTACGATACTGGATTTCTCTGCTTTTCGCCTCGCAGGGGGTCTGCTTATATATTATGACTGGATGTATTTTAAATACGAGAAGCGCTTTTCATCATGCGCGGCCTAGCAGCATTGTCACGAACTAATCGCCGATTTAGTTGATGCGGATTCAATTTATATCATTGATATACGATAGAAAACGAACCGATTTGCGTAAAGAAGATGATAAGTTGTATGTCAGAAAATCCTAATAAGAAACGATAGATGTATTGGTTCAGTTAAGGCCCCTGGATAGTCACGCAAAAATACAGCGGTCGATCGAGTGGCACGACACTACTGGAGGAAGCTTCGTAGCTTGATACAGAGCGCCGCGATGTGGCCGCGAGTCACTCGAGAGTCGGCTGGTGGGGGAAACGCACACAAGAGAAAGCACGTACCTGTGCCCTCAGATACGTTCTTTCTCTTGTGTGCGTGTGCCCCACCAGTCGACTCTCGACTCTCTCGAGTGGCTCACGGCGAAAAACAGTGGACAATTGTCTTGCAAAAAATCACAGATTTTTTAAAATATCGTACAAACGTTCTCTTAGCTACAAAAACAAACTTTTTTATAAAATATAAATTTTTTTCGGATGACTGTAGATAAATCTATCGTAATTGCATACCCTAATTTTAAACGCAAAATTCATGTTGACTTGTGTGTTTTGATACCTTATCCTTAAAAGTACCTACAAAATTCTTCGCGGCTCCATTGCTGGCCGGATAGTATAGAGGTGAAAAACTTTGCTTGACACCGTGTCCTTTCAAAAATTCTTTAAATTCAGTTGATGCGTACTGTCTTCCATTGTCTGTGACTATATGATTTGGCAACCCGTGTCTCGCAATAGAGTTTCACATACATTAATCAATGCGCTCGCTTTCGTGTTTTTCCCGAAGTTAATGACCTCTGGCCATTTTGAGTGCGCATCCACAGCTACCAAGTACATATCGCCGTGAAACGGACCTAAGAAATCTAAATGGATGCGATCCCAAGTTTTTTCTGGCAAAGGCCATGGCGTCAATGGTGCTCCTTATGAAAAAGTACACTCAACTTTGATGCTTGACACCCAATTTGAGTGTTAACACTAAGTTAACACTCAAATTTGGGCGTAAGTTTAGTGTTTGTCATCAAAGTTAAGTGTCAACACTTAAATTTAGGTGTAGATTGAGTGTTGACCATTAAGGTTTAGGTAAGTTGTGGGTTTAATCCTCAATGATGAGTGTATACCCACACAGCACAACATGTTTCAGAAAGCTTTCCGAAAGATAACTTGAAAATTAATATTGAAATGTAAAATTGAAATCATTCAGAAATATTTCTGAAACGTTTCATCAAAATAATATATCATTGAAAGCTTTCCAAAAGACAACTTGGACAATAATATTGAAATGTAACATTGAAATCATTCAGAAGTATTTCTGAAACGTTTCAACAAAATCATTTATGATCCTTTTTACTGAAATATTTCTGAAATATTACGGAACATTTCAGAGAAATATTTCGTACGTAATGTGTAAAATACGTATCATTGAAAACTTTCCGAAAGATAACTTGGAAAATAATATTAAAATGTAACATTGAAATTATTCAGAAGTAAAAACGGAGAACTTGAATCGCCAGTGAATAATTAACAATTAGCAAAAGAATTATGTTTGACCCAACTGGCAAATTTTATTGTTCACAAAACGCTACATTTTGACCGCAGATTTCGGTCCTTTTCAAGCGTATAGAAACTCACAAATATTATTAGTCAGACATAATGCCCAAACTACGCCGAATCTAAAAACTAAACATAAAAATTGTGGCACGCAATAATAAGTATAAGTCCAAAAATAATTATATAAATCAAAACTTATATATTTGTGTGTTAAATTCACAGAAGTAAAATACAATTTAAACGGCATTTTCGTTATTCGTTTATGTCGAAGGGCATGTAAGAGCCGTGCGGTGGTAAAATTTTAACTGACGAGAACATACAAATAATTAAACAAACCAATGACGTCAATATTAAAAGCCAGGACGTGGAAGGAGAAACAGAAAAGAAGGAGATAGTACGTTTCTTTCGTGATATGTTCGTAGAGAGCGTTAAGATTCTCCTTGTCCTTTTGTAAATTAATGGTGTCATCAAATTTTTTAATGAAAAATATCTCCGCTAATTCCCTCTTTCTAATCTGTTTCTCCTTATTATTTCTGGCTTCCCCCAATCGAAATCATGCCCACAGGTCGATGCTCACTCACTACAGAATGCTTGCTCGCCGGTTTTCTGATATCGTTCTGGTGTTCTTTTTGAGACGTGTGCACAAATGTCTTTTTGTCTGTCCAATATACGTAGCATTGCAATCTTTACATCTCTACGAACATATCATAAAAGAAACGTAATTCTATCTCCTTCTTCTGTGTTTCCCTCTCCACGCCCTGGCTTTTAATATTGACGTCATTAGTTAGTTTATTACTTGTCTGTTCTCGTCAGTTAAAATTTTACCACCGCACGGCTCTTACATGCCCTTCGACATAAACGAATAACAAAAATGCCGTTTAAATTGTATTTTACTTCTGTGAATTTAACGCACAAATATGTAAGTTTTGATTTACATAATTATTTTTGAACTTATACTTATTGTTGCGTGCCACAATTTTTTATGTTTAGTTTTTAGATTCGGCGTAGTTTGGGCATTATGTCTGACTAATAATATTTGTGAGTTTCTATACGCTTGAACTTGAAAAGGACCGAAATCTGCGGTCGAAACGTAGCGTTTTGTGAACAATAAAATTTGCCAGTTGGGTCGACCATAAATTCTTTTGCTAATTATTCAGAAGTATTTCTGAAACGTTTTATCAAAATCATATATCATTGAAAACTTTCTAAAAGATAACTTGGGAATTAATATTGAAATGTTACATTGAAATTATTCAGAAGTATTTCTGAAACGTTTCATCGAAATCATTTATGACCCTTTTCACTGAATATTTCTGAAATATTACGAAACATTTCAGAGAAATATGCAACGACGCCGCTAGGCGGCGCATAATGGTAAGACTAACTCGTAAGTAAATTTCAGTTAGGATCTAATATAAGCAGGCCTCCGGCGAAGCAAAATCATGAACTATAATCAAGAATATGATTTATGAAGGACAAGAAATTGTTCCTGATCACCTTATACAGGGTGATCCGGAACAATTTGATATGGGAAAAAGTATCTGAAATATTTTCCATATATTTCTAAAACATTTCAGAGATATTTTCGAAGCATTTCAGAGATATTTATGAAGCATTTCAGAGATATTTCTGAATTATTTCAGAAATATTTCTGAAGCATTTCAGAGATATTTCTTAGGCATTTCAGAGATATTTCTTAAGCATTTCAGAGATATTTCTGAAGCATTTCAGAAATATTTCAGAAACATTTCTGAAATCTCAGCTTGGCGGACATTTTATATTTCTGAAACATATCTGAAACATGTCTGAAATGTTTTTTTGAAAGGTTTCATATTTCATTGACAGCTTTTTGAGAGCTTTCTGAAATATTTCGGTGCTGTGTGGGTATTGAGAGTTTATTCTCAATGATAAGTGTAGGTTGGGGATTAAGCCTCAATGTTTAGTGTAGGTTGGAGATTGATCCTCATCGTTGGATGTTGGTTCGGTGTTAACAGGGTGTTAACCTTTAATGTCCTATGTCGATTTAATCAGTGTCGCCGTGATCCCTTTATCGTTGGGTGTCGTTTAAATGTTATTGTGTTAATCTTCGTTAAGTGTCAATTGACGGCTTGGTTTATTGGAAAAGTGTTTCAGATAAAAATTGAAAGGTTTGATGGGGGCCAATAGACGATTTCATTGGATTTTGGACCCAGGGCCTGTATTGAGCCCAATAAAAATAAATAAAAATGAAAATAAAATATTATATTGTATTAGCAGACATGGATAATGTAAATATTTTATGATTTGAGCATTATAATAATTGCGTTACAATATTAATTTTTTTAGGCTTTCATTTCTATTAAATAGTTACTATATAACTGTAAAAGTCACAACAAAATTCCTGTTTGTAATTTGACAATTTTGAAAACTAAAATATTATATAATAGGTACATTTTCAGTACTACATCCGCTCATTTATTAAACAAGAAGTTAAATTAAGCAACTAATTAAATTATTAATATTAAATATTTATACAATAAGATATTTGTATTTACATTTAGCAAAATAAAAAACAAGTTCAATTATAAAAATAAATATTAATAATTAAACTTATTAAAAATTAAATAATTTGTTCAGATATTGCGCTCGAATTTTTTTCGCGTTTTACAACGCCCGATCGTTTCACATTAGATGGCGCGACGCGTGAGTCGCCACTCTCAAAGAGCCCCCGCCTCTTTCCTCACTCGTTATAGGCGGAGAGCTGGCGTTAAAAAACTGCAAGAGTTTTGTAATGGCTGATTTTTTTACATAACGTTAAATTGCGGGTGTACATAAGTCAGCACCCACTCGCAAGGTCAGGTACTGGGACACCTGGCGCCGGCGCACTTTGAAATAGGTCAAATTATTAAGTGCGATAAAAGTGTTTTGTAATGGCTCAAATTTTGTGAGAAACTAATAAATAATATAAAAAACCGTTAGATAGTGGTCAGACCGCACAGTTATGGGACGCAGCGAGTCAGCACCTCGCATAAGTGGTCGCAATAATTAGGTCAGTAAAACTGTTTCGAAATAGCTGAAAATTTAGAAACTATTAAATTATTGCGTATAATGAAGGAAGAAAACGGTCAGACTTCAGTTTAATGGGACTGACGCAGTCAGCAGTCGTTTGAAGTGCGAAGATCAAGCGCGCGCCGCTGCTCCAAGCGCGTAGTGATTTGCTTATAATTAAATTCCATTTGTATTTAATAAAATGATTGAAAGATTTTTAACTAAATCACGATTGAAATTGTTATTTTTTACGTTATTTAATTAATTAATTAAAAATTTTATTATAATATAAATAAACTTAAGATCAAATTGTAAATTACAAAACTACAAATAAAGAAACAAAAAATTAAAAAAATTTTTTTATAAAAAGTATAATTAAAGTATGACATAATACACTTTTTTCAAATAAACAATTAATAATCAATGTCGCTGTTATTTTCTTCATCTGATTGCTCATCACTCTCGAAATCAGCTTCTTCAGTGTCGTCTACCTGCTCAGACTCAGTATCTGTAAATAAATAATTATGCCTCATCTATAGTATTTTATACATAATAATTTATTGTTAAAAGCAAAATATATGCGCTAGATTCGCGAATTAACGTGCCGTGAGAACAATCAAGTTTTGAAATAAGACAAATTGACGAGCTTGTACGAGCTGCGCGAGGCTCGCCGAGTCACGCGTCGTTTATTTTCGCCTTAAGACTGACGCCGAATACCGACGCTCTATTCAAACCATCTAACCGTCCTTTTCAAAGCAGAAAAGGAAAACAACGTAAAAAATAACAATTTCAATCGTGATTTAGTTAAAAATTTTTCAATTATTTTATTAAATACAAATGGAATTTAATTATAAGCAAATCACTACGCGCTTGGAGCAGCCGCGCGCGCTTGATCTTCGCACTTCAAACGACTGCTGACTCGCTGCGTCCCATAACTGTGCGGTCTGACCACTTTCTAACGGTTTTTTATATTATTTATTAGTTTCTCACAAAATTTGAGCCATTACAAAACACTTTTATCGCACTTAATAATTTGACCTATTTCAAAGCGCGCCGGCGCCAGGTGTCCCAGTACCTGACCTTGCGAGTGGGTGCTGACTCATGTACACCCGCAATATAACGTTATGTGAAAAAATCAGCCATTACAAAACTCTTGCAGTTTTTTAACGCCAGCTCTCGGGCTATTAGGTGTCATAGCCGCACTTGCTTGCGTTTCTTCGAACGTGTCGAGTCCGTTACCTCTTTCTTGACGGATTGATCGTTGCGGCGCGTGTTCTGGAGACCAACCGAACGAAAGTCGGATGACCAGGGGGAGCTCACCGTCAGGAAAGGGAGAGCTGCGGCAGTTAGCGTCCGAGAGGGAGGATCGAGGCGAGGAGTCCGGTTCAGCGAGCGGAGTCCTTAAGAGATTCTCATTGGGACGCCATATTTGTTACTTTCATTTGAGGGTTTATATTTTATACCGTCATTTTTAAGGATTAACCATTAATTGAAGGTTAACCATCATCCAAAGAAAAACTCTTAAAGTTGGGTGTGATTTCGAACCGCCAATTGAAGATTAACCTTCAAATGATGGTTAACCTTCAATTGGCGGTCCGAAATCACACCCAACTTTAAGGGTTTTTCTATGGTGTTTTTTTAACGGTTAACACCAAAAGTTGAGTGTATTTTTCCATAAGGGGCGTGAGATGGCGTTTTTTTTTATTTTCTACACAGACTTCACAGCTTTTCGCTACATTTTCTAGGTCAGCATAAATATTTGGCTACCACACGTACGATCTCGCCCATGCTTTCATTTTTACGATACCTAGATGTGATGCATGAAATTCGTCAACCAAAAACGGCTGCAAGGATTCGGGTATGATTATCTTATTGCCCCAGAATAAACAACTTTCCTCCGCTGCAATTTCATTTCTTTTAATAAAAAAACTGCGCTCAGTTGCTACCCACTCGGCATGTAATATTTCAGAAACATTTCTGCAAAATTCCATTTAAAATATTACCTTTCATTAATATTTTAGAAATATTTCACGACCGTTTCTACATCATTTCGGCAATGTTTCAATGTCCGCAATTATTTCAAAGCAACCTTGCTGAAAGATTTCGGCAATATTTCGGTAATATACTGAAACATTTCTCAAATATATCTACAAAATATTGCAGAAACACTTCAAAAATATTTCAAATACATTTTACATTAAGAAAAATGTTTTGTATTAGCAAACAAAATTTTTTACCAACGCAAAAACTATTTGTTGATATGTGAAAAATGAAATATTTTATTACCGGAACAAAAAAAATATATTAAGCCATATATGTACGTATAGCCGCCGCGCGTTTGTCCGAAGAAATCCGCTCTCTCAGCCGGTCACCCATCCAAGTAATATACCGGCGCCTTGTCGCTTGATCGATGATCGAACAGGGTAGTGGTGATCCTCTGATTCTGACGCTTCTTTCTTTCTTATACTTGCTTATTTTGATAAGCATAAAGCTATCGCATAACAATATTAACAACAGATATACGAATAAATCTTTTTTGCCAGTCAACGTCGAATATTATTTTATATTAAATGTGTGGGAAAGGGACACAATTGCGAATATGTTTAAACGAGTTTATTACACGGCGGCGATCAGATACAGACAGAGAGTGAGCTTGCTCGCGATCGGGATACATATATATATAGGGGAGGGAGATAGACGGCGTAGTGATACGCAAGTAGTTCCCTCGCGTGGCTGCGCGCTGCATCCTTAGGGCAGGCTCGTAATGCATGCACGGTTTGTTCATAAAGGGAGCTTTTTGATTCTCCAACACCCCCTCTCAAAAAGATACCTGTAACAGAGCGAACACAAAAAAAATGAGTTAGAGCTCCATGCCCATGTTCCTGGTACAGTTTCGATGCAGGGTTGTATTTAACCCCTTCGTGAGCACGTCCGCCGTCATCTCTTCGGTTGGGAGATATTCTACTTTTATTTTCTTCCTTTTGATTACTTCACGAATGAAGTGATAGCGGAGATCAATATGTTTGGCTCGTTTGTGCAGAACAGGGTTTCGAGCCATGTTGCCAGCTCCTTGATTGTCGTTGTAGATTGTAGTTGCTGGCTGCTTACTTATGATGCTTGATAAGAACGCTCTTAAATGTACAGCCTCCTTGGCTGCTTCTGACAGTGCGACGTACTCGGCTTCTGTACTTGACATCGCCACAGACTTCTGCTTGCGTGACATCCAACTAATTGCTGTGTTTGCCATTTTGAATACGTAGCCTGTGTAAGAGCGTCGGTTGTCTACATCTGCACCCCAATCTGCATCAGCAAACCCAACCAGAGGTTCGGTCGTCTTCTTGAATACCAATTTAGCGCGCTTCGTTCCTTGAAGATATCGAAGGACACGTTTTGCCGCTTTCCAGTGTTCAGGTCCATAGTTGGAGTTATACTGTGCTAAGGCGCTGATGGCATGGGCGATGTCAGGACGAGTTGATACTGCGAGATACATAAGAGATCCGATCAAACTTCGGTATGGTATTTTTGACATCTCTTCCCGCTCGACGTCGTTTCTTGGACACATTTCCTTGGATAACTTCACGGACGTACTGATTGGAGTTGTTACGGCCTTACAATCAGCCATGTTAAATTTCTCGAGTACTTCCTCGGTATATTTTTCTTGGTCCATGGTGATGCTGTCGTCGGTTTGAATGAATCGGATTCCAAGACAATAATGAATTCTTCCAAGATCTTTCATTTCAAAGGTGGATAATTGCCTTTTGATTTCATTTATCTTCTTAATGTTGCTTGCAGCTATGATGACATCATCGACGTATATCACCACGATTATGATATCGTCTCCATCTTGCAGTATGTACACGCAGTTGTCGGCTTCAGACTGTTCGAAGCCCATCGACTTCAATTTTTCATCGAGTTTGGTGAACCACTGGCGTCCGGATTGCTTCAGTCCGTATAATGCCTTCTCCAACTTGAGCACCTTGATTTTGGGAAAACTTCGTAGTTCTGCCTCACTCAGTATACTCGGTAAATGATCCGGTATTTCCATATACAATTCCTCTTCTATTTCGCCGTTCAGGTACGCGCTGACAAAGTCAAGCTGGTGGACTTCGAGCCCTTTTTCAACCGCAAGAGCCATGACAAGCCTTATTGATTCAGGCCGTGCCACAGGAGCAAATGTCTCATCGAAGTCAGTGTAACGACATTGCGTGAATCCTCTTGCTACTAATCGGGCTTTTCGACGCTCAATTGAACCATCTGCATTCAATTTGGTACGTAAGACCCATCGGCAATCGATAACCTTTCGATCTTTCGGCCGGTCGACGACAGTCCATGTTTTATTTTTTATGAGTGCGTCGAACTCCTTTCTCATTGCAGCTTTCCATTCATCCGCTTCAGGTGTAGTCAGGGCGACCTTGGCGCTCTTCGGATCGAAGTTGGTCAATCCGGCGAATTCTTCGTTGTTGGGTTCTTCTCCGGTGACGTTTTCGAATTCTTCTTCGTCCTCAAAGGTGGCAACGTCTAGTTCGATTTCCGTACGAAGTACGTCATTCAACTGCTCTTTTGGAGCTTTAACTGCGAGTCTGCGTAGCACTTTCTTCGGCCTCCCTGGACGGCCATCCCTTATGAAAGTTGGACGACCTGGTGCTGGGGCGAATCCCAAGATGTCCGAGTCGCTGGACGAGAGTTGCTCTTCTTCAGACGGGGGGTGCTCTTCTTCAGACGAGGGTTGCTCTTCTTCAGGCGAAGGTTGCTCTTCTTCAGTCGAGTCGACGCTGTAGAAATCGTCAGTTGAATCCTCGCCATCAGAAATGATATCTTCTCGTTGTACCGGGTCAACATTTGTGCGGTCTCGTTCTTTTGCACACATCAGTAGCATAATGTCGTCATCTATAATCTCTCCGGTATTTTCATTCGCTGGGAACTCATCCAGGAACGATACGTCACGGCTTTTCAGTACTTTACGAGATTTTGGATCCCACATCCTGTATGCCTTAGAAGTAGGTGAGTAGCCAATGAAGATGCATCTATTTGTTTTCGGGTCGAATTTCCCGCGTTTACCACTTTTATCAAGCACATGTGCCACTCTCCCAAACGGCTGGAGGTGATATGCTGTTGGCTTCTTTCCGGTCCAAGCTGTGTAGGGTAAATTTCCGTCCAACGTCCTGCATGGACATCGATTCCTTATGTAGGCTGACGTCAATATAGCTTCGGCCCAAAATTTCGGCGGTAGGCCTGCCTGGATCAGCATACATCTAGCCATTTCGACTAGTGTCCGATTGAAGCGCTCGGCAACGCCATTTTGTTCCGGCGTGTATTCGGTGGTAAGCTGGTGCACTATCCCTTCCTTTTCGAAGAAGTCTTTGAATTTGTTGCTAAGATACTCGCGACCGTTATCAGATCTCACTGTTTTGATTGTTAGTCCCGTTTGTTTCTCGACTTTTGCTTTAAAAGCCTTAAATTTTTCGAAGATCTCACTCTTCTGAGCCATGAAAACAACTTCACAGTATCGCGTTTTATCGTCCACAAATGTCGCGAAGTATCTCGATCCCGCTAGAGATGGCACTCTCATCGGTTCGCATATGTCCGTGTGTATCAGCTCTAACGCGTTTGAGCTCGTTGAAGTTGAGCGCGAGAATGGCGTACGCGCCAACTTTCCACTCACACACACCTCACATTTTTGCAACTCTTCGTCACATTTGATATCGGCCGAATGATCCTCTTGTTCTCCACCATACTTTTCAAGTCTTTCATATTTAAATGTCCGAGTTTTTCGTGTAGATCCTGCCATGGATTCTTCTTAGCACTTCCGGTTCTCGCGACGCACGCGGTTTCCCTCGCTTCCGGTACGAGGTACAAATCGTTTTTGCGTTCCGCGGTCATAACGGTATTTCCGTGCGTGTCTATCACAACGGCTTTCGTTTTTCGAAAGATTACTTCGAACCCGTGGTCCGTAATTTTTGCCACGGACATTAAGTTTGTTCGGAGATCCGGCACGAGCAACGTGTCCTTTAACGTAACGTTCATTTTATCACCAATGTTCACTCGCACCGTTCCTTTACCGTAACTTTTCGTCGACTCGTTATTCGCGAGATTTACCGCGGGTTCGTCGCCATTTCGGCATATATTATGGAACTTCGTTTCATCGTTCGACATGTGCGACGTCGCGCCCGAATCCACGCACCATTTACGCTCGTTTGTCATATCACTCGCGGAACCGTTGAACGCTGTCTCGCGATGTGTGCTCGCGCGCGCGCACATGGTAGCTTCCGCACAATTCGTTGAATCATCAGTTGATTTCTCGGTTGATTTCTTCGTCTGCTTATTCGTTCGGCACTGTCTCGCGAAATGTCCCGTCTTTTCACATTTATAGCACTTGATGTCCACGTTTTTATTTTTCTTCGTCGCGTCCGCGCCGCTCGGATTGTGTCTCTTCGACTTTCCGGTTTTATTTCGCGACGTGAACATGGCGCTCGTTGCACCACCGTTATCCCTGCGCATCCGCGATTCGTATTCTTCGATCATTTTTACCTTGAGAGCTTCCGGTTCGAGAATTTTGTCCTTTGCCTCGATCGCTACTCTAAACGGCTCGTAACAATCCGGTATGCTGTACAGCAGGAGGATGGAGATTAACTCTTTGTCTATATTGAGTTCCATATCTTCGAGTTTTCCGACGACATCGAAGAATTCCGCTAGATGCGTGCGCATGTCTTCACCGTCCTCCATCTTTCGTTGTATAAGCCTCTTGAGCAACATGGCCTTCCTCGCCGGGCCCTGAGACTCGTACGTCGTCTTCAGTTTGTCCCAAACTTCCTTGGAAGTCGTGCAGCCCTTGATGTGTTTCAGCTCCTCGGGTGCGATTGAGAGGATTAGGTCGGACATTGCCTTGGAATCGGCACTAATCCACGCGGCTATTGCGTCGGCACCGACAGTCGGTTTGACCGTTGTACCGTCCACGTATCCCCATCCATCATTTTTAATCAGCAGTGCTCGTACTTGTATCTTCCACGTGTAATAATTGTCCTTCTTCAACGGTTCTATGCGAAAACCCGTCACACTCATTTTTGTTCACGATCGTGTAGCGCACAAAAGAGAACGGAATGTTCGACACACGTGTTCAACCGCCTTGTCTCGCGTTTTGGCTTGAGCGTTTTCTGCACATTAACCGCGCACTCGCTTTTCACTTCGCGTCTTACAGAGCTCACTTTTACTCACGCGCGTCTGGGCCCATAACCTGTGGGAAAGGGACACAATTGCGAATATGTTTAAACGAGTTTATTACACGGCGGCGATCAGATACAGACAGAGAGTGAGCTTGCTCGCGATCGGGATACATATATATATAGGGGAGGGAGATAGACGGCGTAGTGATACGCAAGTAGTTCCCTCGCGTGGCTGCGCGCTGCATCCTTAGAGCAGGCTCGTAATGCATGCACGGTTTGTTCATAAAGGGAGCTTTTTGATTCTCCAACAAAATGTTATTAAGTATTTTATATTTTATATTAAAAATGCCATATGACAAAATTTGAAATATCAGAAAATTCTTAATAAAAGAGAAAAAATGCAATAAAATGCAATAATTATATAATAATAAATTTAATTTTTTATAAGTTCTAAAGTCTATCAGCAATTTTTCGGAAATATTACAAATGCAATGTTGTATGTGAAACATTCAAAAATATAACGCGTGCAATGTAAATGTAAATAATAGTTATATCATGTATCAGAAATGTTTCTAAACCATTACTGTAGATGCAATATTGTAGAAATTCACCACCTGCAATTCAATTTTTCATTACCTACGCAATCTTTCAGAAATTTTTCAGAAATATTTTAAATGCAATGTTGCAATTGTCTTTACAACATGTTGCTTTTATAATGTTTCAGAAATATTTTTGAAATATTGCATCTGCTACATTTTTTTGCAATATTACAGAAACTTACAAATATTGTAAACAATTTTCTGAAAGATTTCAGAAATATTGTAAAAAACATGATGCAGGTACATTTCTAAAATATTTCAGATGCATATAGTTACAAATAAAATGTTAACAAAATATTTCTGCACCATTTCCGAATATTTCAATATTTCAGCAACATAACATGCCGAGTGGGTGACGAGTTCCTGCAATCGTTTGGTTATCCTAACATACAGTATTTCATTATTTTAATTAACAACTTGTCCTTTCTCGTTTCATCTGACACTGTCGACATAATACATTGGTGTAAAATCTGATAAATCAAACACATCTATATTATCGACAATTGGTAAATGACACCTAACAAGTGAGGAAAGAGGCGGGGGCTCTTTGAGAGTAGCGACTCGCGCGTCGCGCCATCTAATGTGAAACGATCGGGCGTTGTAAAACGCGAAAAAAATTCGAGCGCAATATCTGAACAAATTATTTAATTTTTAATAAGTTTATTTATTAATATTTATTTTCATAATTGAACTTATTTTTTATTTTGATAAATGTAAATACAAATATCTTATTGTATAAATATTTAATATTAATAATTTAATTAGTTGCTTAATTTAACTTTTTGTTTAATAAATTAGCGGATGTAGTACTGAAAATGTACCTATTATATAATATTTTAGTTTTCAAAATTGTCAAATTACAAACAGGAATTTTGTAGTGACTTTTACAGTTATAAAGTAACTATTTATTTATTCTCTGTTCTAAAATAATTCTTAAGAGTTAAAAAAAATCATTTTTATGTCATCAATTCTGAGTCTTTCTTCTAATATAAAAAAAGTTCTTTTCATAAGAATTCGCAATAAATTCAAAATTATGCTTCGATTCTATTCCAATATTTTGCATTTTGTCATCTCTGCACTGTATGATATCTCGAAGGTATTACGAAAAATATTAGAGCCAAGTATCTCACTGGCTCGCCTTTTATTCTAGTGCGTAAGGATTTTTGCTTACGAGAAGGTACTGGCGCATGTAGCCGCGTCGCGGCAGCGCATGTTACTAGCGCTCGCTTGAGCAAAAATTTTCTAAGTCCCCTCGCGGCGAGTTGCTTTCGCGCCGCGGTCGTTACCTCCGGCGCCGTCCGAGTGAAAATTTTCTAAGTTTCCTCGCGGCGCACAGTGGGGTATTTGTATTAAAAAGTTGGCCAAAATTATTTTGTGACAAATTTTGGTTAATTTGCTACTTATATATGGGGCATTCTTTCTCAACGAGAGACCCCCCGCCCCCAAAATTGGTTTTGACGTAAAGAGTTCTAATATGGCTTAAAATTTAGGTAATTATATCTACTTTTAAATGCAAAGTGGCAAAATAAAAAATTCAAAATGGCCGATTTAATATAGCGGACAATGTACATAAAATTGCTTAAATTTCGCTTGAAACTCCTTACTCGGGGGTTTTTGGTGTCGCTGAACACGAATCTGACATTAGATTTTCAAAATTTAAAATGGCGGATCTAATATGGTGGACGATTTTTTAAAATTATATCGAATTCACATGAAAATTTTTACACGGGGGTTTTAAGGTGATTGAATAGAAATGTAAATTAAGATATTCAAAATTGAAACAAAGGCGGATCCAACACAATGTTCCCAAAGCATAATAAATAGCACAAGACAAGTTTTCAGTCCGATAAGCAAAGGCAAAGCAATATGAATATTCAGGAGTGAAGGCAAGACTAGTTAAGATTCCAACTAGTAAAAGTAAGACACGTTGCTGTCCAACCAGCAAAGTAATGACTAGTTAAGGGCTCAACCAGTAAAGGCAAGACAATACCATAATCCAACCAGTAAAGGTAAGACTACTGAAGTTCAATCCTGTAAAAGTAAGAGTAGTCGGTTGTCCAACCAGAGAAGGCAAGATGATGATTAACTCTATAGCACAAGTCAAAATGACAATAACTATTTTAATATCAAAGTTAATAGGTCAGAACATTTCCAGTTGGAGCATTGGAATATTTTTTTATTAGCAATTGTTTGTTGTCTTGAACAAAAAAGCAATGATTTTTTAATATTTCTGGGACTGGTGGAGCTTCGCTGAATCTTTTTTTGAGGAACCTTTCCACTTTTTTATGCATTTTGCGACTGTAGTATAATACTTTTATACTTGTGAAATGGTTCTGACTCCATTTGACAAGTATAAAAGTATTATACTACAGTCGCAAAATATATGTAAAAGTGGAAAGGTTCCTCAAAAATAGATTCAGCAAAGCTCCACCAGTCCCAGAAATATTAAAAAATCATTGCTTCCTTGTTCAAGACAATAAACAATTGCTAATAAAAAGATATTCCAATGTTCCAACTGGAAATGTTCTGACCTATTAACTTTGATATCAAAATAGTTATTGTCATTTTGACTTGTGCTTTAGAGTTAATCATCGTCTTGCCTTCTCTGGTTGGACAACCGACTACTCTTACTTTTACAGGATTGAACTTCAGTAGTCTTACCTTTACTGGTTGAGCCCTTAACTAGTCATTACTTTGCTGGTTGGACCAGCAACGTGTCTTACTTTTACTAGTTGGAACCTTAACTAGTCTTGCCTTCACTGCCTGAATATTCATATTGCTTTGCCTTTGCTTATTAGACTGAAAACTTGTCTTGTGCTATTTATTTATGCTTTGGGAACATTGTGTTGGATCCGCCTTTGTTTCAATTTTGAATATCTTATGTCACATTTCTATTCAATCACCTCAAAACCCTCGTGTAAAAATTTTCATGTGAATTCGATATAATTTTAAAAAATCGTCCACCATATTGGATCCGCCATTTTGAATTTTGAAAATCTAATGTCAGATTCGTGTTCAGCGACACCGAAAACCCCCGAGTAACGAGTTTCAAGCGAAATTTAAGCAATTTTATGTACATTGTCCGCCATATTAGATCGGCCATCTTGAATTTTTTATTTTGCCACTTTGCATTTAAAAGTAGATATAATTACCTAAATTTTAAGCCATATTAGAACTCTTTACATCAAAACCAATTTTGGGGGCGGGGGGTCTCTCGTTGAGAAAGAATGCCCCATATATATATATATATATAAAAGTACATACGTATATAAGTATATATGTACATACGTACACTCGCCGACAGAAAGGTTGTCCCACTTTTCGTGATAGGTTTTGGGACGCACTCCATCATGCGAGCGATGACAGCCGCTGCTCACGGACTTGCCGTGACAGCCGCGCTGACGCAAGGTTAGAGCATACGGATCATGTATACGAAGTGTCAAATAAGTAATAAGAATGACAGCTAGTGATTGAAAGGTAAGATATTAATTGATACATAAGGAAGTAAATAGATAAAAGTAAATTTAATACAAGTGTAAAAGAGAGAAATTAAAGAAAATCTTCCTAGTATATTCCGACAAATATAAAATTATTAGAAATTATTAGAAATTATTAGAAATTGTTACAAATTATTATAAAAATTATTATAAATTATTATAAATTATTATAAATTATTATAAATGTTTTATAAACATAACTATTAATATGTATTATGTTATCTTTATATATTTTAGGTAATCGGACATTGCATTAAATCAGCGAGTCGCGTGGTCGCAAACTGTTGATTCTGTGCCTTTCTACTAGCAGGTAAAACAAGACCTTTTTTTTCAGGAAGTAAAATTATTAAAAAAACATACATAATTTATTTAAATTACAAAATAATATATTTCTTTTTGCAGACAAGTAGATGATGTTGAATTATTTTCAGCATTTAATATCTGCTTTCAGAACACTAATTGCCTAATTTATCAACCCCTGATCATCTATTAAACATGTTGGAAGAAGTTGATCTCGTCTCAGAAATGGCTTTCTTGGATGCAAAGCTTCAAGGGAAACGGTTAAGTTATTAAAATCCTTATTTTCCTTATTCAGACATTGGACAATATATGTGATATTATCTAGCGTATATGACACGTAGGGCAAATATTTTGTTATAGATATCATTGTATATATTTTTATAATATATATATTTTATTATATATTTTATCATCATGTATTTTATGATTTCAGTGTATTCATCGGTGTATTAAGAAATTGCTCTGCTTAATAGATATGGCACGTCAAGTGGAACCAAGTTACAGAGTCGCAAAATTCTTTTGGAAAGAGAAAACTGGAAGAAGAAGGCTTCTGAGCATAGCTTGTTTCGAGTTTAGATCGCTCAAGCTGAAGCAACTTTAATCATCCCCCAAAGCGAACGTATTCTCAGATTGTAGTAATTTAAATAGAGAAATTTATAGCTTTTGTGTATAAGTGAGAGATATAATCAGTGATATCTCTAAATCTCCTCTGTGTTACAATGAGTTGTTGTGACAGATAGAAAATAGATAATATCGCTTAGATTGTGATGCATGTCTGAAGACACGTAATTAACTCTGTCAAGTACTACATTATTACAGATATTTAAACAAATGTTATCAGTTTTGTAAATCACAGAGGTGAATATCATATTTTCGTGTAATATTTTTATATATAACAAGTAACTTTTATGTCATCTTAATTTAATTTATTTTAATTAACTCTAGAAATCCAATTTCTTGATTTTACGTACTTTCAACGGCTTAAGGCTCCTGAGTGCTCGTTGCGACCATGTTAGATCGTGACATCAGAAACCAGAAATGACACGCTGAGAATCTTTGCGTGCTATTTTTAAATAAAAATATTTAAGTAAAAGAACACTTCAGATCGCTTTAATACACTTGTAAAATGTTCTGAAAACTACTCTTTTCCCTTGACAGTTAATAAACAGCTGTAAAATGAATATGATACAAAGCCTAGTCATGCAAGCTTATTGAGCAGCGCATGACTAGGTTTCGTATCACATTCATTTTACGGCTATTTATTAACTTTCGAGGGAAAAGGATAGTTTTCTGAACATTTTATAAAACCGTCTAAAGTATTTTTTTTTCATCCAAATATCTTTTTATTTATTAAAATAGCACGTAAGAATTCTCAGTGTGTCATTTCTCGCCTCTGACATTACGATCTAACATGACCGCGGTGACCCAAGAGCTTAACAAATTTATTTGTTAGATTTACTTGCATTTGGAAGTAATAAAATTCATTTCAACTTAAACAAATATCCAATTACTGCTTAACCCTCCACCTGCATACGTTTTTTTTTTACCTTCGCAATGCATACGTGCGTCTGTCGCATCCGACGTTATTTTATCTACCTTAAAGTATTTAAAAAAATCTGAATAGTTCACAAAACATCTGTCTACATTGTAGTTGACGATTTTATAGTCATTTTGATAAACATTGTTTATTTAATATTTTATTTTAATGAATTTTGAATAAAAATAAAGGAAAGAGATGGATTTCTTTAAAAATGTTTAATTTTTAAATAGTGCAGATTGATATCTTCAAAAAAGTTGAATTAGGAGGGTCGAAATGGTACTTTTTAGATACGGAAAATCGTTGATAGGTAAATAAAAAATTAAAGATAAAATTATATACAATATGGCATATGACATTTTTTAATAATAATCTTGAAAGGCTCAATTAATTACAAATCAAAACGTACAAAAAATCGGGCGCAAAACCGTAACAAAATGTTCGTGTTAAGATATTTAATAAACAATTAATTTACAAACGTTTTGGCCTATATCTGACCATTTTCAATGTAATTACAAAAATTTTAAATAACACGCAATCGACGCATGAACGCAATAGATGTCGAAAAGTAGTCGGAAACATTCGCCGCCTTAGCTAGATTACTTACAGGTGCATTGGGTGTGAAGCTTGCCATAGCTAGACAAGAACGTGAGCTCGAAAAGAATATATTATGTGAAGCAAAGGGTAATCTTTGAATGTGTGTATTATAATACATGATATAAAAGTAAAAATAGTTCAATAACTATTGAAGAGATTATTAAGAGAGATTCTTGCATTACAGTGAAAAGACGATTCGCCGCAATAAACAACGAGAGAATGTTTGGGAAGGCATAATACCTACAAAGTAACATTATACATCGCTAATATATAAAGGAATATTTATAAGGATTTATACCTTATTATTACATACATTATACGCATTCACATTATTGTGGCTGCGTAGTTTGACATAGCCCACCGTGGCTCGCATAATGTTATTCTCGTATTAGCGCGCATATTTGTGCTTTACTCGTCTATTCGTTACATTGATAAATACAAAGATGAACAACCATTTTTCCAACTTGCCAAATTTACCCGCTTTGCTGCAGAAAAATTATCCCTAATAGCCTAATGCTAGCAGAATATCGGCGATATGCCAACAGATCCAATCATGAATGTGCAGCAGATTCCTGTCCACTGCGTCCTCATTAAGCTTATTTTCTAGCAGCACGGTTTGCTGCCACAATTGTATACATACATTTTTTATATTTTGCATGTTTTTTAATTATATACAATAAGTATTATTAGTATTGTTATATAATTATTATATATTGTTAAACAATTGTTATATAAAATATGTAATTGATATTTTTTAAAAGAAGCACACGCGCACTTTGAGTTTAAAATATTTCTTTATGTCTTATATTATGTGCATATTATACAATACACATTTTCGCATTCTCAAGATGTTTTGTTTAGAAATGCAATCAGCATTGCTTTCTTGTAGTCTGTTGACTACTGTATTAAGTTCTATATAAAACTGAATCGCAAGCAATCTAAAAAGAAAAAGTGAAACTTCTCTGAAGTGCGATGAAAAGCAAATAGTATAAATGAAGGAGTAAAATAGTCAGATTTCAACTTTGTCATTGAAGCACTTCTCGGATATGAATTTTTTGGTCGGGTAGAGTATCGAAAAAGCTTCCAATATCAAAAGTATATATAATTTTAGGTATTGTTAATCTATAAGATATATTGTTTTCTGTCGATGTTTCAAGCCCGTATCCCTCAACGCTATAATTTCTCTTCTCTTAAATTAACTTATGAAGCCAGGTATTTTCTTTAATTTTTCTTACAAAAAACATAAAACTGTGATAAAAAAATTTATAGTTATCGTCACTGTGACTTTCTCCCTTAAGGGGCTCCATTAAAACAAATTAAGAATCATCGATGATAGTATTTGTTTTATTCATTTGTTCTGATGTGGCGTCTTCAGCAACTGTGATGGCAGAGAAACGCATCGTTAAATTTTATTTATAAAATTAAAGAAAAATTAAAGAAGATGCCTGGTCCTACAAGTCAGTTTAAGAGAGGACAAATTATAGCGTTGAGGGATACGGGCTTGAGACCGACAGAAATAGCAGCGCAATTGAACATAAGTGTAAGTATTGCCCGAGGTGAAAATAAATCGCCAAAAGGCCGACGTTTCGAATCCTTCATGTCAGAATGTCATTAATTCAGAATTTGCCTCGGAAGGATCCCGCACTATTCCACTCCTTCATTTATACCATTTGCTTTTCTTCGCACTTCTTCAGAGAAGTTTCACTTTTTCTACTAGATTGCTTGCGACTCAGTTTTATATAGAACTTTATACAGCAGTTAATAGACTATAAGAAAACAATGCTGATTGCATTTCTAAACAAAACATCTTGAGAATGTGAGATTGTGTGATTTGTATGCACATAATAAAATATAAAGAAATATTTTAAACTCAATTAACGTGCGCGTGTGCTTCTTTAAAAAAATTATATATATTATATATAAATTATATATATCAATTATATATTTTATATAACAATTGTTTCACAATTCTAACAATCTATTAATTATATAACAAATACTAATAATAATTATTGTATATAATTAAAAAACATGCAAAATGTAACATGTAAAATACAATTCATTTTTGCAGGAAAAAACGGTTTGTCGGATAACGAACCGGTATGACACGATGGGGCATGTCAATCCATCCCCAATACCAGGACGACCGCGAAAAACAGTCCCAGAAGAGGACGACGGAATTTTGAATGCCATTACAGAATGTGGCTTTCAATCGTCGCGTAAAATAAGGACAAATTTAAATTTGACGTGTGGTGATCGTACCGTGCAACGCCGTATGCAAGAGCGCGGCTATCACCGCCGAATTCCCGCGCAGAAGGAAGTGTTCACCAACAACCACAAGGACCAACGGATGGCTTTCGCGTTGGAACACTTAGGATGGCAAGAAGAATGGATGAGTACTATCTTCTCAGACGAGAAGGTATTTTCAACTGATGAGTCTGGTAGAGTGACATTGTGGAGAACGAGAGGAACGAGGTATGCAGAGAAAAATGTTCGTTTTCGTGCACGAAGTGGACACATCACGTTAGGATTCTGGGGATGTATGACCTCGCATGGCCCTGGGCCGCTTGTTCGCATAACACCTCACATGAACAGCGAGGAATACATCAATGTATTATCTGACGTGATGATGCCATATGTCGCGGAGACTTTTCCTGACATACCGTACGTGAATTTCATTCAAGACAATTCAGGAGTGCATCGAGCGAGAATTGTCCAGGATTGGCTGGCTGAACAACCCAACCTTAGGACGTTGGACTGGCCAGCCAAATCCCCAGATTTGAATGTGATAGAAAATGTTTGGGGCATTATAGTACAAGAGTGGGACCCTCAAATTCAGAGAACACGCGAAGCACTTGCGCAATATGTTGTTGAAAAGTGGGAGGATCTCCGCGCAAGGCCGGCTTTTTTTCAAAATTTAGTAGCTTCAATGCCCCGAAGATTGAACAGCGTGTTTGAAAATAATGGAGGTGTCACGCGATATTGAGTGACCCTTCAAGAATGGCGATGTATGAATGTTGCGTGAATGTAAAATGGACAATTTTCGATGAGTGATTGAATTAATCATATTGCAATAACTACAGTTATATGATTTCGCAATATAATTGTTATTGCAATATGATTAAAAGTGTATGCGTGTGTGAATCTGGCGAATAAATGCTGAATGAGTGATAAAGTGAACAAAGTGAAAGCCATCCATTGCTCCTTTAAAATCTGCACTTATGATCGCGATGAAATATAGAAAAATTGACCGTTTTCAATAGAAATGAAAGCCACATTCTGCAATGTCACGTCATCTATTCCATTTTTCATAGTTCGCGTCCGTATCTTAAATTCCTACTATCCCAAATAGCCACGTCTGCTAAGAACTTACAAACTGTGTGCCGCATCTAGTAAAATCGTGATATGATCGCCAACACGTTGTGCACGCCGCGATTTCTTCTGCGTTTCTGCGATTACATATTGTGGCAGCAAACCGTGCTGCTAGAAAATAAGCTTAATGAGGACGCAGTGGACAGGAATCTGCTGCACATTCATGATTGGATCTGTTGGCATATCGCCGATATTCTGCTAGCATTAGGCTATTAGGGATAATTTTTCTGCAGCAAAGCGGGTAAATTTGGCAAGTTGGAAAAATGGTTGTTCATCTTTGTATTTATCAATGTAACGAATAGACGAGTAAAGCACAAATATGCGCGCTAATACGAGAATAACATTATGCGAGCCACGGTGGGCTATGTCAAACTACGCAGCCACAATAATGTGAATGCGTATAATGTATGTAATAATAAGGTATAAATCCTTATAAATATTCCTTTATATATTAGCGATGTATAATGTTACTTTGTAGGTATTATGCCTTCCCAAACATTCTCTCGTTGTTTATTGCGGCGAATCGTCTTTTCACTGTAATGCAAGAATCTCTCTTAATAATCTCTTCAATAGTTATTGAACTATTTTTACTTTTATATCATGTATTATAATACACACATTCAAAGATTACCCTTTGCTTCACATAATATATTCTTTTCGAGCTCACGTTCTTGTCTAGCTATGGCAAGCTTCACACCCAATGCACCTGTAAGTAATCTAGCTAAGGCGGCGAATGTTTCCGACTACTTTTCGACATCTATTGCGTTCATGCGTCGATTGCGTGTTATTTAAAATTTTTGTAATTACATTGAAAATGGTCAGATATAGGCCAAAACGTTTGTAAATTAATTGTTTATTAAATATCTTAACACGAACATTTTGTTACGGTTTTGCGCCCGATTTTTTGTACGTTTTGATTTGTAATTAATTGAGCCTTTCAAGATTATTATTAAAAAATGTCATATGCCATATTGTATATAATTTTATCTTTAATTTTTTATTTACCTATCAACGATTTTCCGTATCTAAAAAGTACCATTTCGACCCTCCTAATTCAACTTTTTTGAAGATATCAATCTGCACTATTTAAAAATTAAACATTTTTAAAGAAATCCATCTCTTTCCTTTATTTTTATTCAAAATTCATTAAAATAAAATATTAAATAAACAATGTTTATCAAAATGACTATAAAATCGTCAACTACAATGTAGACAGATGTTTTGTGAACTATTCAGATTTTTTTAAATACTTTAAGGTAGATAAAATAACGTCGGATGCGACAGACGCACGTATGCATTGCGAAGGTAAAAAAAAAACGTATGCAGGTGGAGGGTTAAGCAGTAATTGGATATTTGTTTAAGTTGAAATGAATTTTATTACTTCCAAATGCAAGTAAATCTAACAAATAAATTTGTTAAGCTCTTGGGTCACCGCGGTCATGTTAGATCGTAATGTCAGAGGCGAGAAATGACACACTGAGAATTCTTACGTGCTATTTTAATAAATAAAAAGATATTTGGATGAAAAAAAAATACTTTAGACGGTTTTATAAAATGTTCAGAAAACTATCCTTTTCCCTCGAAAGTTAATAAATAGCCGTAAAATGAATGTGATACGAAACCTAGTCATGCGCTGCTCAATAAGCTTGCATGACTAGGCTTTGTATCATATTCATTTTACAGCTGTTTATTAACTGTCAAGGGAAAAGAGTAGTTTTCAGAACATTTTACAAGTGTATTAAAGCGATCTGAAGTGTTCTTTTACTTAAATATTTTTATTTAAAAATAGCACGCAAAGATTCTCAGCGTGTCATTTCTGGTTTCTGATGTCACGATCTAACATGGTCGCAACGAGCACTCAGGAGCCTTAAGCCGTTGAAAGTACGTAAAATCAAGAAATTGGATTTCTAGAGTTAATTAAAATAAATTAAATTAAGATGACATAAAAGTTACTTGTTATATATAAAAATATTACACGAAAATATGATATTCACCTCTGTGATTTACAAAACTGATAACATTTGTTTAAATATCTGTAATAATGTAGTACTTGACAGAGTTAATTACGTGTCTTCAGACATGCATCACAATCTAAGCGATATTATCTATTTTCTATCTGTCACAACAACTCATTGTAACACAGAGGAGATTTAGAGATATCACTGATTATATCTCTCACTTATACACAAAAGCTATAAATTTCTCTATTTAAATTACTACAATCTGAGAATACGTTCGCTTTGGGGGATGATTAAAGTTGCTTCAGCTTGAGCGATCTAAACTCGAAACAAGCTATGCTCAGAAGCCTTCTTCTTCCAGTTTTCTCTTTCCAAAAGAATTTTGCGACTCTGTAACTTGGTTCCACTTGACGTGCCATATCTATTAAGCAGAGCAATTTCTTAATACACCGATGAATACACTGAAATCATAAAATACATGATGATAAAATATATAATAAAATATATATATTATAAAAATATATACAATGATATCTATAACAAAATATTTGCCCTACGTGTCATATACGCTAGATAATATCACATATATTGTCCAATGTCTGAATAAGGAAAATAAGGATTTTAATAACTTAACCGTTTCCCTTGAAGCTTTGCATCCAAGAAAGCCATTTCTGAGACGAGATCAACTTCTTCCAACATGTTTAATAGATGATCAGGGGTTGATAAATTAGGCAATTAGTGTTCTGAAAGCAGATATTAAATGCTGAAAATAATTCAACATCATCTACTTGTCTGCAAAAAGAAATATATTATTTTGTAATTTAAATAAATTATGTATGTTTTTTTAATAATTTTACTTCCTGAAAAAAAAGGTCTTGTTTTACCTGCTAGTAGAAAGGCACAGAATCAACAGTTTGCGACCACGCGACTCGCTGATTTAATGCAATGTCCGATTACCTAAAATATATAAAGATAACATAATACATATTAATAGTTATGTTTATAAAACATTTATAATAATTTATAATAATTTATAATAATTTATAATAATTTTTATAATAATTTGTAACAATTTCTAATAATTTCTAATAATTTCTAATAATTTTATATTTGTCGGAATATACTAGGAAGATTTTCTTTAATTTCTCTCTTTTACACTTGTATTAAATTTACTTTTATCTATTTACTTCCTTATGTATCAATTAATATCTTACCTTTCAATCACTAGCTGTCATTCTTATTACTTATTTGACACTTCGTATACATGATCCGTATGCTCTAACCTTGCGTCAGCGCGGCTGTCACGGCAAGTCCGTGAGCAGCGGCTGTCATCGCTCGCATGATGGAGTGCGTCCCAAAACCTATCACGAAAAGTGGGACAACCTTTCTGTCGGCGAGTGTACATACGTACATACGTACATACATACATACATACATACACATACGCCCAGCCCAAACCCCTGAACCTAGAAACATGAAATTCGGGTAGTGTATTCCTCTCATGACGTAAGCACCCACTAAGAAGGGATTTTTAGAAATTCGACTCCTAACGGGGTGAAAAGGGGTAAAATGTGTGTTACCGTAGCGAAGCACGGGTATCAAGCTAGTTATATATATGCTTAAAGAGATTTATAGTATTATAATAATTCTAAGTTTTTCCGGAAATAGAATAAAAAGGTACGTAAAGATTAATTAATTAAAAATTTATTAATTTTGATATGCACGTAAAAATATTTGAACAAAAAAATATGCACACACATAATATTGCACATCAGTAAGTATTTAATTAGATAAATAAACAAATTTCAAACATCTTCATCGGATGAGTTTATTGCATTATCAGAATCATTTTTATCTATTAAATCACCTTTTAGCGTGGAATCAGTGGAAAGAAGCATATCCAAAGTTTCCTTCGAAAAAGGTTTAGACTTCTTTCTTGACGTGGGTCTCAAACTTGTTAATAAGGGATCAGAGCTTAGCAGAAGTCTGTTAATTATATCCATATTGCAAGCTTCTCGAGAACACTTTCTAGAAAATCTGTCTCTATATACACGGAAGTGTTTGTTTCTTGCTTCAGCGGCTTCCTCTGATAACTGCCCGATAGGCAATAGAGCATTAGCTATAATAGTGGGTCCATGAAGCTAAATTTTGTGAACTGTAGGAGACATCGGATACCATGAATATAATTCAATATATATTTTAGCCGTATCGAAGGTATAAGTAGCGAATTTCTCAACGTTAATTTTATGTCCACTTGATATTACTTCTAAAATTATTTTGAATCTATACATATATTAATCGGGAGTCCACACCAGTTATTCGAGCCGATAGATCAGGGTCCATAAAAAATCTTCTGCTAGTGTTGCCATCATTGGTATTGCCAAATCCAGGTTTGGGCACATCGACAATTAATCCCATTTCACTTTTAAACTGTTGTTGAATACTTTTCTTCCTCTCTTTGACTATATCTTTTTCTGTCTGCAATCTAGCTTGCCATTTCTTCAACGGTAATTTATATGAAAGATGTAATAAATTCTCAAAAAATCTTATTCTGGCATGCAGAATGGACAACCCGAATTTCAGTGTATCTGATTTTATTTCTTTTGTTTTCGATAATGTATTGAATTCCTTCGATGTAGCTCCACAAATGTAACACCTCATTGTTGATGTGGTCTGAGTCGCAGCATTACAGACTTTTGCATCGATCATCGTGAATAGCATAGTGTGCTTTATCAATAAATGACCATATGTTCTTGTTATTTCCGTATCTTGTAAATTGTCAATTTTGTTTTGTAGATACTGTATTTCTTCATTTGTAATGTCTACAGATTCCTGAATAAATCTTATTCTGATGGGCCTACAGAAATGGGGCGATGAAGGTGTTGGATTTTGCCAGATTATTTTTTTCTCATTCTTGCCGCTAATAAGTTGCAACAGTACTAAACAACTTTGAAATAAATTTGTGTCGGAGTCTGAAATATTCTCGAATTTTTGTTTGTATTGTACTTGTTGCGATCCATCGCAACCCCATTTATAGATTAATTCTAATGTATTTCTATCTTCGTTGTTTAAATTTTGTAGAATTTCTTGTAAATATAATGTTAGTCGTTCAACTGTATGATTTAATAAATCTTGAAGATTAATTTCTGCACACATAGCTGTGATTTTATATGATTCGCGAATGGGATAACAATCTTTTTTTGCTCTTTGCAAAATAGTGTAACACGGATACAATTTTTTATCGCTTGTTCTGATAATTTCATATTGTCTTCTTGAAAGATTGGCTTCAACAAAAATCAATAAGGCTTGTAAAGGTGACAATTGTGATCTCTCTTGCACGCTCCTGCTAATGAATGCTTTTCTATATTTTGTTGCTCGCTTTGGAGATTCGGTAATATCCTTTACAACTTTTGAGGCATCCAAATTTCCAGTTGCTCGTAACTTCATTTGTGTAGCGAAAGTTAATTCTTCGGTATCAAAATGTTCTCTAAGATCCTGTGTCTTTCGTCTCTTACTGCGTTCGCTAGATTCTTTAAAAGATTTCGTTGGCCGACCAGTTCGTCTCATAATAGGTATTTCAACTGTACCTTGAAGCCAGCTATCATTATTTTTTAAGAATACATCTTCTTTCTTATGTGCAGCGAGCTATCTGGCTTTAAACTGTGATTTAATGTATGATAATTTGTGTTTAAAATCTTTATGTTTTTCTGGAGACAATTTTGGATTGTTTAGTAGATAATTTTCCATAAATTCTAATTTTTTAGTGATAGTGTTTGCAGGACATTTTTTCATAATATTATATATTTCTTTTCGTGATATAATTTTAACATCCGAAGATCCTACAAAAGGAAACCAATTCAAAATAATCTTTGAACAAAATCTGAGATTTACGTTTTAGAAAAACAAAAATAATTGTTAAAACTACATCTGCAGTTTTCCGCGGCTAATTCTTTTTTATATTACATCCGGATAGATTATTCTTTCATTTTATTCAAAAAACATTACAGGGACGGACCCTGAAGTACAACTAAATCTTTCGAGTTTGACGTTGAAAACGCAAAATGTACATTATTGAATATTACTTTTAAAACTGTAAACCTACATTAATAACAATACAATTGTAATAAAAATAGTCTAAAATATTTCTACAAACCTTCCTCTGAACAATCCATAATGAAATATTTTGCACTGCTACTTTCAAGACTTTTAAAATTATTAATGAAATATCGTATTTTGGAAAGCGCCAAAAGCTGATGCGTGCAACGTAAATGACTCCTATATTCCAACTAACAAATTGCATTATGTTATCGCGGAGAAAAAAAAACATATCGGCCCATTATTTCGCAGATATTCATTTATCTCAGACAGTTATTTATATAGAGCAGCAACGACCTTGAAAAAATTGATTTTTGGCCAACTTTTTAATACAAATACCCCACTGTGCGGCGTCTGGCTTGCGCCGGGACGAATAGGTACGGCATCCAAGTTTTCTCGGATTGTTTTATTGGTTACGAATCAACTTGAGTCAATCTTTATAAAATATAAGAGCTAACTATAAATCGGCCATATATTCAAATGCAAATGTTGCAGAGATGTCTTTTTCAAAGATATAATGTGATATCGAGTAATGATGTCCTGCAGATATTCTGTGAATATCTGAAAATAGAATACCCATACAGTACAAAATGTTTTTTAAATATTTTTAAAATATTTTTTAGGAGGATTAAAATAATTTAAAATAATTTACAAAAATATTTTTAGAATGTTTCTATGTCCTTCAGATCATGTCAGAAAAATATTTTCAAAAATATTTTAAAAAAGTTGCAAATAAATATATTCAATAATATTTGTAAAATCTTTTAGAAATATTGTTTTAAAAAATAAAATATGTTCATAATCATTTTAAAAATGCTTCCTTGTTGCTTATACTCCTATATAACATGTCTTTATAGTGTTCAAAAATCGTGTAATAACCGGTAAATATTAAAAATAATAATGCAATTACAATTAATGTACAATAATTATTAACATGAAATTCGTATATTTAACCCTCAGGGTACGGACTGGGTTAGCGTAACCCGAGCAAATTTTGAAACCCAGCGAGAAATGACCCATCGAATCGACATCAAATTGACGTCGAAAACGTATATCGAAAAGTAATTGAAATATTCATCGATCTCGATGAAAATGTGGTATCACTTTCGATGACTTTTCAATTCAGAATAAATCGATTTCGACTCGATATTGATTACTATTTCCTCACTGCAGCTATTATTAGAAACCATAAAACATGATCTTTTTCTTGTATTATACATTAAAATAAATAAATATATTCACATTCCACTACTTATGTGTTTAATAGTATATCGAAAATATATAAAAAATTATCTATTTATTTCTCCCTAATATCTTTATTAGAAGAGCACAAAACTTACAATAGAAATAATTTTTACAATTAATTTATTTATCTAGGTAGAATTGCACATATATGCACATTTATTATTACAAAAATATATTACTTAAGTCTAGATAGAGTTGCATATATATGTATTTATTATCAAAAACATATATTATTTAAGTTGCTAGATAGAGTTGTACATATATGTATTTGTAATCGCAAATATATATTATTTAAGTCTAGATAGAGAATATATATTGCACATATTGTATATTTATTATCACAAAAAAACAGATTTGACAGATTGACTTAGTGCAATTAACATAGATTAATTCAGTGTAATTAAGATTTAGGAAAGTTGGTCATTGAATGAAGTTTGTCATTAATGCATTTTTTTACAAAGTCAATTCGTTTAAATTAAAAATAAATGATTAAAAGTAAAAGTAAATGGTTATTTTATATCCCAAGTAAATTGCGCCATAACTTGTTCCTAATATACTGATCATATGTACGTCAAAATATAAATAGTCTTGTATGCAAAATGTAAAAAAAGACATAAATTGTAAACAAATTAATATTAGAATTAGTAGAACAGATGTGTATTTAATTTTTTCTCTTTTATGAGTCTATATTTTTGAAATGTTTGACTTTGAGAATAAAATGTCTGTCAAA